>RJWJ010027431.1:0-22378 GCA_004363605.1 Indri indri
GATATACACAGTACTTAGGAAGAAATTGTCCCTTTGAAACTAATTTAGGCATTATATTTTATTTTACTAACAGTAAGTTCTAGTTTTGTCATAAAAATACAATTATTTGATATAGGAGTATTTTATTTTGCCGAATCTGAAAATGCAACACTTTTCATATGATTTTACAAAATGATTTCTGGATACTTTTTAAAAAGTATGCTTTTTAAAAGCAATTCTTTTCAGTTGCTGAAGTACCTCAGTTGGATCGTCTCCTTTCATCTTCACAGAAACTCTAAAAGGAAGTCAACATTCCCATTGTAGAGATGATGTAATCGAATTCAAAGACGTAAGTGTTTTACCCATAATGTTACTGAGAGTCATCCCTGTATTTCAACCACCAGTTTTCTGGCTCTAAAACTCATGCCCACATACAGTTTTCATTTTTTTTTTTTTTTTTTTTTTGAGACAGAGTCTCACTGTCTTGCCTGGGGTGAGTGCCATGGCGTCAGCCTAGCTCACAGCAACCTCGAACTCCTGGGCTTGAGCAATCCCACTGTCTCAGCCTCCCAACTGGCTGGGATTACAGGCATGTGCCACCATGCCCGGCTAATTTTTTCTCTATATATTTTTAGCTGTCCAATTAATTTTCTTTCTATTTTTGGTAGAGATGGGGTCTCGCTCTTGCTCAGGCTGGTCTCGAACTCCTGAGCTCAGAATGATCCGCCCACCTCGGCCTCCCAGAGTGCTAGGATTACAGGCTTGAGCCACCGGGCCCGGCCCAGTTTTCATTTTTAATAGAAACAGTAACAAAGTATCCAAACTGTCCACACATTCTCACTACACAGGGAAGGATGGTAAGATCTGCTTATGTTAATAATATGCGCTTTAATTCATTGATTACCCTTAGTAAATACATTTAGTAGCACCAACTATGTGCATATATATTATTTGATGAAGAGTTGGTGGCCTACCTGTTGTCTCCTACTATTTTCTAGCAAATGTGAGAGTGGGTGGGGCTGACCCCATGCCTAGCTCCAAGTATTTGTTCCTGCGTGGCCAAGACTATCAGCAAACACAACCCAGGTCTGTGTCATTCAGTGCATGGTGTTCTACAGCCATCAGGACTAGTTCATATGCAGCCACCTAAGTTGGTGAAAACTGGAATTTCTGTTCCAAGATTAGAGAGGTTTGGTCTCTTGATTTGGACAGCAAAGCTCATGGGCAGCCCCGTGGAATAAAACAAAAAGCAAACCCCCAAATAAGATGACACCGATAAGGTAGAACAGAGGAAAAGAAAGAAACTGGCCCTTGTTGACATAATGTGATCATACAACAATGAAGCTTGCCCTCGCTCTGTAATTGCTTGTTACATGAGCCAGCAAATTCACTTTATTGTTTAAATCAATTTAAATTTGGTTTTCAGGTAACTTGAACTGAAAATATTCTAATTGATAAGCTGTACATATTATATAATTATGTCATCAGCTTAAAAATATTATTCTAGTATACAAAAGCATGTTAAAGTGCCATCTAATTCACAGTCACCGTTTTCCTGAAGTGAAGATGGGGCATTGCTCAATTGACTTTATTTAACTCTGTGTCTTGTTATTGATTTTTCTTTGTGCTCTTCAAGACTGGGAAATCAGTCCCTTTTCTCAAATTAGTTTGTGACAAAATTCTCAAATTCCCTTTCTATTGTTGATTAAAAAGCAGAGATATGCAGGAGCTCACCTTCCTGCCAATCACTCCCACTCACATCAGCTAAAGCCATCTTTGTTTCAAGACAGTTGCCAGAGAATACTGCTGGAAGCTCAGGGTGGTTGTTTGGAACTATAGCAGAATGACTGATGGAAACCAGTTAAATACACATATGCTCCTATTCAGAATGAAAGTCATGAATGAGCCTTCCTAGGCTAGGGAAAAACGGTCAAGTAAGGGGGAAAGCTGAGGCCTAACCCACCTTACAAGTGGATTTAAACAGAGCTCAGGTAAAGGCAAAAAATGATCCCGTGCTGACACCTGGGTAGATTTAGTCCCCTAGAACTTTCAATATCTCACAATATTAGATTCCAGGGAGGAATATGACTGGAAAAATTATGCTACAACAAGCTTTCATGGTCCACAGGTGAATGTGTCAAATTCAAGCTGTGGTGCACATGCAATTTTCATTAATGTCTGTTACTGTAATTATATATAAATGTAAAAATATACCTATAAGAAAATAACATTTTTTCAATATTTATGTCCAATTTTTATCCCTATAAAATGTATTAGTCTTACAAGAGGCATTGTAATAAAAAGCAAGGTCTCTAGTTGTGCAGTGACCATCTAACTAATTATTTGAGAAACTGCATCTCTTTAGTTCTCAGTCCCAGGATCCAGGTTGAGATTAGTTTATATCTCAAACTATACTTAATAGCCATAAGCCATAATCTGCAATACAGATATGCTATCAGTGAGACTCCATTTTTACATATGAGTTTATGAGGCTGTTTTAATGATAAAACAAATAACATGAACAATAGTTCTTTGTTGGAATCAGCAAACTAATGAAAAAGATGTTGTGACATATTGCAGTGTTACTCTCAAGGGAATCGTGTGGTTTGCCAGCTGAATCAACTGTTTGTTTACAAGAGTAATGGGACATATATTTACTCTACTAGGAAATGCAAAATATGAGCATGTGAGGTTTCTGGAGGGTTTGATGACTTTTCAGGGATTTGAGCCATGTCTCATTCCAACCAGACTGGCTCAACTTGGTGTTTCTAATTAGAAAATAAACTCTAAGAGATATTTCAAACAAATGTGATTTTTTTTTTTTTTTGCCTTGGACACTAAGATTTGCATTACTAAAAATACCACACAGGTGTTTAATGAGTTTCAGCTCTTATTTTAAATAAATAGCCCTAAGTCATTAAGTAATTTTGTCTGTGATAATATAGTAAATTACTCTCACAATTATTATCCATGTATGTTAACTCCAGGAGCTACCTCAAAAGAAATTTCAGCTTATTTTTAATTTTATCAATAAAATTAATTTAGTTATATAGCTATTTTAATAAACTGCTGATGGTTCTTTATTATATAGTATGGAATCTAAACTTAGAAATTTTTGTCCTGTCTTTTCCTTAGAGCTCTTAGTCATCTTCTGTATACAAATGTATGCCCTGCAATTCAGCTATATTTATTTATTCAACAAAATAGACCATTGTGTGTTTTTTGAGGATGTGTTGCTGTGGCTCTTCAAAATCTGATCTCAAATTATCTTATTGATTTTTGTTTTCAACCTCTTTTTCTCCACTCCCGCAATATACCTTAAGGACTGCTATAATTTATATATATATATATATATACACACACTATATATACACTTTTTATATGTATATATTTATGTACATATGACCTTGTTCTGAATACGAATATTTTAATCTATTTTGTTGCTATTAGATGGAATTATCCTTTTCTGTTTATTAAGTTCAAGCACTAACTTAAATGTAAACCACTTATTATTTCTTTGTTTATTTCAGCCATCTGAATCATGATTTTGCTCACTTGGTCTTCCTTAGTTAGCAATTTGTTCATATAGTATTATAGTAAAAATGAAAATAATAACAGGTGACATTTTCAGAGTATTTAACATATGCCCAGCACAATTTTAAGCAACTTTGAGTCTTAATAATTTCACAAAGTGACAGTAGCTAGCCACAAGATGGAAGTCTTGTTGGAAGCAACCTCACAGAGAGGCCCACATAGCAAGGCATGACCACATAAGAGAATCATCTTGAAAATGCATCTTCAGGGCCCAGCTAAGATTTTTGATGACACAGCACCATTGAACACCTTGACTGAAACTTCATGAGAGACCTTTGACCAGAAACAGTCAGCTAAGCCATTTCAGGATTCCTAATTTAGACCTTTAAAATACTCTTCTAGCTGAAGTCTCTGCCTCTAGTTTTACTTCGTATGTCATTTATTCTTGGAGGTAGCATGTTTTGTTTTCTAAGAGGAGAGGCTGACCCTGTTTCTCTCTCATTTAAAACTTTTCAGTGGTCTCTCATCAATTTTTTTTAATTTCAAAATATTAAGAGGGTACATTTTTTGTTACATGGATATACTCTATAATGCTGAAGTCAGGGCTTTCAGTGTGCCCGCCACCAGGCCAGTGTTCCTTGTACCCAACAGGTAAGTTTTTAACCCTCACCTACCTCCCAGTAATGTCATTTGCAGCAACTTGGATGAAACTGGAGACCATTACCCTAAGTGAAGTATCTCAGGAATGGAAAAACAAACACCACATGTACTCACTAACAGTTGGGAGCTAAACAGTGGGTGCAGATGGGCACAAAAAAAGATGTAAAGGACATTGGGATCTCATCAATTTTTGATGTAGCTTCTGCCTATAGCTCCTATAGGCACCCACTACAATTCTTTCACACTAGACACTCCATATGATTGGCAGAATAGTCTCTCAAATATGTCCATGTCCTGGATCTGTGAATATGTTATATTACATAACAAAAGGGACTTTGCAAATGTATTTAGAGTTAAGGACCTTAAAATAGGGAAAGTTTTGTGGATTACCCAGGTGGGCCCAATTTAATCATATGAGCCCTTAGAAGCAGAAAAATTTCTCTGGCTAGAGGCAGAGAGTCGTGGCAGAAGGAAAAGTTAAACAGATTAGACATGTGGGAGGAACTAGATTCACCATTGCTAAGAAGGGGCTGAGGGGTGTGAGTCAAATGAAAAGCATGAGAAAGATTATGGGCATCCTCTAGAAGCAAAGACTGACCCCTGGCTGCTAAGTAAGAAAACAGGAAGCTTTGTCTTACAACAAAGAACTGAACTCAACCAACAATCTCAAGAAGCGTAGGGTAGATTTATCCCCAAAGCTTCCAGGAAGGAATGCAGGCTTCTGACACCTTGATTTTGGCATTGTGAAATTCTAAGCAGTGCACCCTTTTAAGCCATGCTAAACCCAGACTCTGATCTATGGAACTGTGAGCTAATAAATTTGTGTTGTTTCAAGACACTAAATTTGTGGTAATTTGTTACAGTAGCAACAGGAAACCTTTGTTAATACTAATACACTCCAGAATCAGAAACCTCATTGAGATTTCTATAGCACACCTTCCTATTTCCAGTTTCTTTGCTTTACTCCATTTTCTTTCCTCTGTCTGCGATTTTTCCTCTCTCCTTCTTCCCATGAGAAAATAATGTTTATTTTCTCCATTAAATATGGTCTATAATCTCCCTAAAGGCAAGATTGGGTGAGTTTACATCTACTGATATCCTAACATGTTAGTAGCATCTCTTTTACTACAAATTATTAATAGCACAGTGATTAATACTGGGGCTCTGAAGTTAAATGGATTAGAAGTTATTTCCCAGTTCCACCCCTTACTAGTCGTGCAACCGAATGTTGATTACTGCAATGGTCCTTCCCACATAAAATTGAAATGATCTGTTTCTATATTCCTGTCTAGACTATAAGAATTTTGAATATAGGAACAATAATATACTCTTCTGTGTATCTACAAGATTTTAAACATACTGCCTTGTACATACTAATCACTTAATATCTGTTTACCAGATAAAACTTGTATGTCAATTTACTTTACCACTTATAAAGAATATTTATGTATATTATCTTAATTAAGGCTCACAATAAACTTATCCATATTTATATCAAATATCTGTGTATCTGTATTTTTTTTTTTTTTTTTTTTTTTGAGACAGGGTCTTGCTCTGTCAGCCAGGCGGGAGTGCAATGGTGCCATCACAGTTCACTGCAACCTCAAATTCCTGGACTCAAGTGATTCTCCTGCCTTAACCATCTGAGTAGCTGGGACTACAGTTGCATGCCATCACAGCCAACTAAATTTTCTATTTTTTGCAGAGATGGGGTCTTGCTCTTGTTCAGGCTGGTTGCGAACTCCCGGCCTCAAGCAATCCTCCCGCCTCCTCCTCCCAGAGTGCTAGGATTACAGGTGCTAACCACTGAACCAGACCCGTATATCTGTACTTTATACCAACTAATTAATGGGTTAAGGTAAGTGTCCAAATTAATAGGTGAGAGAGCTGTGATCACACTAGAATTTTTTAGTGCGAAGTCTGTGTTGTACTCAGACACACTCTGGCACAGCACATTCTCAGTATAGAAATTCTCTTTTATATGACAGATTTCCTCATTAGCTATAAACATCAGATCTGGATCTGAGGCTTGTTGTCATTTGCATCATGGGATTTAAATTATGCACCTAATAACTCCCTATGTATAATTCTATTGGAGACATAAGAGGCACAGTGAATAGTCCTACCTCAGTGCTTGAGCACACCTTACACCTCAGAAATTACCGTGGACGACTTGATTGGAATTAAGCACTATGCTGTTATGGGTCTTCCTTTATAAAATGACTGTCCAGGGGATAAAAAGATTATTCATGAAGAACAAGAACTCATTGACTTTTTACTGTCCTATCAAGTACCCTAAGAGCTGCTCACAAGTGAACCAGAATGAATAAAAGTAATTAAAGCAGCTACTGATAAGTATCAAGTCATTTTCTTTTATGAAGTGTGAATATATTAGATGAGCAGTAAGGGTGAAATTCTTTCCTCTGTCTTAATCAACACCAAGCAGGTTACAACTGGCTTATTTTATCCCAAACATTTTTGTTACGTACACAAACATTTTTGGCCTTTAGAAAGATTTTCTTCCCCATCTGTTGTTTATCTGAATCTTTTCCATCCTTTCTAAACCAGTACAGGTATTTATTCCGCCTTGTAACCTTCCCCAAGTATAATATCTACTGGCTCAAACTATGTAAAGTTGCAAGTAATTATTTTTGACTTGAAAAATAACAATTCCATTCACATGACCTATAATTTTCTTTACTCTTTAGAGATTCCAGGGATTGGAAAGTACTTTGGAAAACCATTAAGTAATCATACAAAAAGCTCTAAAGTATAATACTTACAGAAAGTTACTTACATGTGTATTTTCACATATGCTTGTATACACATATATTTATATATACAGTCCACACAATCTAGTCAAAACCCATTTTTTAAAAAAGGAAAGAATGCTAGTGTTAATTGAATGCTTATTAAGTGTTTAACCCTTGTTAGGGTCTTTAGCCACATTTTTAAATTTCATCTGTAAGCTTTGAGAGCTAAGTATCATTGCAGCAATTTTACAGACAAAATTGACTCAGAAAACTTAAAGAGCTGGTCAAATCCATACAAATTATAAGGAGTCGAACTAATTTTTAGATCCATTTCATCTGTATCCAGAATGCTCCCAAGTGTGATATTCCAAGCTCTTCTCCCTTCTCTCTTGTTGCTGATGAGCAAGACAACTTTGGAAGATGGAAGGAACACACAAAGGAAGAAACCTGGATCCTTATAATATGTTTGATGGAGAGTTCCTGCTTCTTAGAATGAACAATTTTGACTTTATGTAAATAAAACATGAACTTCTATTGCATTAAGCCCGTAAAATTTAGGGATTTATCTCTTCTATCATCTAGTGTTATCGTAAGTGAAACAATTGCTTTGCATTGTGCTCTAATTGTGTTCAACTAGTTACCTGAGCTACAGTGTAACATTTTGAGGAAATAACTCATTTTAATATACTGTTTTTCTTATATTGTCTTGTAGAGGGATGGAGAATTGGTTGAATCTCATGAACAAATGCCAATGGTTTGATAGCGACTCCTTAGAATACTGGGTTGAGAAGGATTCTGAGGCCATATCTGAACATTTCTGGCCTAGTGCATTTATTACTAATATCTAAATTGAGTACTTAGGATACACATAACATTAATCCCCCTGGCTTTTTGGAAAGGCTGACAGGGTGGGGGTTGGGTATCAGTTCTGCTGGATCCCACAGATGTTTGCTACCACTCAAGTTGGTAGGCATCAAGAATGGCCCCTGGCATGAGGCTATTTGTGTGAATGATTACTAGGGAGTGATCTCAAAATCTATGAATGGTGGCGTAGAGCCCCAAGAGATTAAAACAAATGAGCAATTTCCAGTCTTTTCTGTAACAGGTAAAGAGATTGGATGTCATCAACCCCAACCTTACAACAAGAAAAAAAAAAAGGTGAACAAACTGAAAAACACCAATTCTTCTTAAATCCATCAGAGAATTGAAGTCACAAGGTAAACTGTTGCCCCCCAAATTAGACAGACAGGCAAAAACAGAGAATCATAGCTTATCTGTTCAACTTTTCTATAAATCTAAAACTGCCCTTAAACTAGTCTATTAAAAAGGAAAAAAAATAAATGAGAAAATTAAAAAGAGGCTAAATAACTTTCCTACCCTCATCCAGTATTAAACGCAGGATTTATAATTCAAAACCTATACACTTTGATCCAGGGTTGTTAATTATAAAGCAATGTTGCTCATAAAGAGACAAAACACAAGGTGCAATATTATCTTCATGTTACTGGCATAGACGAGACGTATGCAAAGGAGAAAAGAGAGCAGATAATTATAACAGTTAATATTTTTGAGGTCTTTATTTTTCAAGCCATTGTACCAATCATTCTTTTTGAATTACTTTAATTAATTACCTCAATTAATCTTTACAAAAACCTTACCAGTATGTACTACCCTATGCCTATTTTACATATGAGAAAACTAAGGTAAAAATAAAAAAAGCTCTGGTAACTTCACTAAGGTCACAGAGCAGGCAAATTGTGGAAATAGGATATAAAGCCGTCCAGTCTCACATTAGAGCATACTGTCTTAATGCAATGCTATACTTTACCCATGTCTCTAGTACAAAGAAGAAAATGAAATGAACATTCAGCTTTGCTGATAATTGCAGAAAATTATTTAAGTATATTCAATTGTAACCGATTGTTGAAAATCAAGTTCTTCAAAGAGACACAATTCAGGCATGTATTACTGAACCGACTTTCTTTTCCATTTAGTCGACCGCATTAAAACAGTCAATAAAAATTCACTGTGCTAAATGTATACAGATGCTTTAAAGACCCATGTTTTTTACACTATATTTCCTTTCTCTTACAGGAAAATCCTTATTACAGCATACTGCACATATCACAAAGTCATTGCTGTGCAATGTTGTGATGTTTAAAATGATGCATTATAACTTTTCTTATTATTGTAAGGAGTTAAGGCAAATTTAATCAATTTTGACAGCTTCGAATCAAATGATTTCTGTCTGCATTTATTTAATTCATTGAGAAATCACATTTTAAAAATGTTTTCAACTTCTTTAACTCTGGGTTCTTTACTTATAAACATGTTTTAGAACTACCCATTCTCTGTTTTGTATTATTAAGAACAATAACTATCATTTTTGTGTTTCCCAGATATCCAGTTTTTATTATTTCAACAATGGATATCACTCTTGTGTTTCTGAGGTATAAAACGATATTCTAACTTTAAATATCTCCACTCAGACTAATAGTGCCCCCCTCTGCTTTAACCCATCCCCTAGAGAATACCAGATGTTACTATCTGTTCGTCCTTTACCAGCCTTTGGCTCCAGTTCTCACTGGACAGCTTCTCTGCCTCCTCTCAGTTCCCTACCAACTTACAATGGGCTGGGTCTTTTTAGAGTCCATCAGTGTTTCAACATTTTACTAATATGAAAAGAGGAACACATGCCATCACTCTTTCATTCTGTCTTTTTATGGGCTGCCTTTGAAATTGTTATAATTCATTAGAAGGTAAATAAAGAAAAAAGTATAAACAGAACAACAAAGCACATGTATTCAAACCCCATTCTCTTTAGTATTCTTTCTTTAAGAATATTAGCAACATTCTTGTTTAGGCTTGATCATTCATAACATACATAAGTGAATCTTGAAATGTCATATTTTCAAGAGGCTGCAAACAAAAAACCAAAATAAAGAAAACTCGACTTTCTGTTTCCTAAATATTTTAGTTCCAATCTTTTTGGATATGTAATTTGAAGGTATTCCCTCCATATATAGCTTATTTCTTCCTCTTAACAAGGTCATTCATAGAGTAAGAGTTTTAAAATTTAATGAAGGCCAATTTATCATTTTTTTCTTTTGTGTGTCATGCCTTTGGTATCAAGTGTAATAACTCTTTTCCTAACCCTAAAAGCAAAAGGTTTTTTTTTCTATTTCTTTACATTAAATGTGACCCATTTTGAATTTGTTGTATGAGCTATAAGACATGTTGAAATTTTCTGTTCCGTTTTATTTTGCCTATGGGTAGTCAAACTAAATGGTTATCTTCCATTGAATTCCTTTTGCACTTTGGTCAAAAATCAGTTGGGCATATTTGTTTGTGAGTACTTTTTGGTTCCCTGTTCTATTTCATTCTACCAATACCACACAGTCTTAATTATGGTAGCTATGTAGTAAGTCTTGAAATCAAATAGATTCATTTTTTACCACTTTATTCTTCATTTTCAGAATCATTTTAACTATTCTATAACCTCCGCCTTTCTATATAAATTTTAAAATAACATTGCCTGTATCTACAAAAATACCTTGCTTGGATTTTAGCAGGAATGCTGTTAAATTGTGTATCAATTTGGGGATAATTGGCATATTTACTATGTTAAGTCTTCCAATCCAAGAACATGGTATATCTCTTTGTTTATTTAGGTATTATTTGATTTCCTTCATCACTGTTTTATAGATTTCAGCATGCAAGTCTTATAGAGGTTTTGCCAAATTTCTGCCTATTTAATTTTTTGAGTGATTGTAAATGGTATTATATTTTTATTGTCTATGCCCACATGTTCATTGCTGTTATACAGAAATACAATTGAGTTTTATATGTGTATCTTGTATAATGCTAAAATCCTCTTCACTCTTTAGTCCTTAGTTTTTCTTTTATTATGGATACCTTTGGATATTCCACATAGGCTATCTTGTCATCTGAAAATAGGGACAGCTATGTTTCTTCCTTTCCAAGCGTAGGACCTTTATTTGCCTTTCTTGCCTTATGTATTGGCTAGAATATTCACCACTGTTTTGAATGAGAGTGGTGAGAGTCAACATCATGACCTCGTTTCTGGTCTTGGGGGAACCTACTCAGTCTAATCATTAAGGATTTTGTAGAATTTAATTTTTTTAATTACAGTATTTTTAGTGTAGTCCTTTGTGTGGCTTTTTAAATGGTTGCTCAGGTATAATATTTTATATACATAACTTATCATAGTAAACTGATGTTATCAGAGTGAAGTTTAGAAATATTACCTCCTTTTATATCCCTTTACTCTCTTCTATTTACCATATAATTTTCATAAATATTTTCTCTATCTACATTTAGATCCACATCAGGCAGTGTTATAATTTTTGCTTCAACTCTCAAACATTACTTAGAAATCCCAATAGAAGAAAGTACATTTTATTTATCCAGATTTCCCTACTGTGTTCTTTATTCAATCCAGATAATCGTTCCCTATCATTGATATTCTAAGTTTCTTTCATTGCTTATTTTTTTTAACCATTCTTTAGGATAAATCTACCTATGAAAATTTCTCTTAGCTTTCCTTTATCTAGAATGTCTTGATTTTTTTCTTCATTCTTCAAAAAATATTTTTATTGCATATAGAATTCTGGATTGACAGTTCTTTTACTTCAGCACTTGGAAAATGCTGTGCCACTTCCTTTAGGTCTCCATGTTTTCTTTTTTTTAATGTAAAATCTATTCTTTGAATTATTTTTATCTTTTATATTCAAAGTTTCATTTATCTGTCACTGCTTTCAATACTTTTTGTCTATGGTTTTCAGAAGTTTGACTATGATGTGTTATGATTTGGATTTCTTTGGGTTTATCCTGTTCACTATTGTCTCAGCTTTTTCAACCTGTAGGTTTATTTCTGTTGCCAAATCTTTTAAGTTTTCAGGGATCATTTCCTTGAGCATTTTTTTTCAGCCCTGTTTTCTTCCTTTTCCCCTTTGGGACTCTGATGACACAAATGTTACATCAATTGCTATAATCCCATAGTTCATTGGGTCTGTTTATTTCAGTCATTTTCTCTCTGTTATTCATTTCCAGTTTGTTGATTCTTTCTTCCTTCATCTTCATTATAGTCTTAAGCCATAAGGTTCATTAAGGCTTTTTTTGGTAAATGTTATCATTGTTTTTCAGTTCTGAAATTTCCACCTTTCTTATTATATCTTCTATTTCTTTATTGAGACTTGTTGATTTTTTGTTTCACACATGTTTATAATTGCCATCAAATCATTTTTATGATGGCTTCTCTAAAATATTTGTCAACTAGTTCTATAACTTCTGTCATCTCGGTATTGACATCTATTCTCTTTTTTCATTTATTTGTAATTTGAAATTTACAAATTTCATTTGAAACCTTGACAGTTAGATATTACATTATGAGACTAAACATCTAATTTAAACCTTCTGTTTTAGCTAGTTATCCCACACTCCTCCAGAAGGGGGAGGGGAGGGTACCGTATCCTTACTGCCAGGCATAGGTAGAAGATCATGTTCCCCATTTGGCCTGGTTGACACCAGAGGTAGGGGCTCCTCGTTACTGTTGGGTGTGAACAGGAATTCTGCCTCCCCACTTGGCCTCCATTTATGTCTCCCTAGCTAAAAAGTATAGGAGTACCTGCTCCCAATATGGAAGAATTTGCTGCTCTCTAATAGCCTTCACTGATACCACAGGGGACAAAAGAAGGCTTCGTTTACCCTGCACAGGAATGAAAGTCCTAACTCTCCATTAGGCCCACTTAGCTGGGAGTGGGGGGTGTGCCCCACTACTGCCAGATAGATGTGAAAGTCCAGGCTTTGCACACAGTTTCCATCGTTGTTGTGGTGTGTTAGGCCACAGCTTTTCCATGATGGTTTACTGCAGTAGAGTGGTTAATGACTAAAAGTTTTCCATCTTGCTAAGCTCCCCCTAGCAGGTCCATTGACTACAGAGAGCAGGATTTTTGTCAAGGCTTTTTTTTTTTTTTTTTGTCTAAATCCGTTGATATTTCCAGGTTGCTGGCTTTTGGGATACATGAGACAAAAGAAAAGTAATTCGCAAGGGTTTTCGCATGTTTGTTTTATATGTACTATCCTAGATTTTTAATTTTACTTAGAGAAGATAGAGAAGAATGTATTTACTCTATTCTCCCAGTAGCAGAAGTTCCTTACCTGTTGATTTTTTAAATTATCTACCATACACTATAACTTATTTATTTCTTCTATTTATTATTTATTTTCTGTTTGCCTGCTAAGGTTGGAAGTTTATGTCCCCACCACAATTCACGGGTTAAACCTTAATTCCCAATGCAATGGTGTTGGGAGGTGGGGCCTAAAGGGATATGTTTAGGTCATGAAGGTCTTGAATAGATTAATGCCAGTATTAAAAGGGATGTGGGAGTGGGAGTGGGTCCACTCTCTTCTGCCCTTCTGCCATGTGAGGAACCGCATTCCTTTCCTCCAGAGGATGCAGTGAACTAGGCATTAACTTGGAAACAAAGACTGTGTCCTTACCAGATGTCAAGCCATCTGGTGCCTTGATCTTAAACTTTTCAGCTTCTAGAACTGTGAGAAATAAATTTCTATTTTTAATAAATTGCCCAGTCTCTGATATTCTATTATCACAGCACAAATGGACAAAGGCACTCCCCCAACTAGAATGCAGGCTCTTCAATGGCAATAACCATCATCTGTTCACTAATGCATAAGAAGTTTTCTCCTTATTATTTTGGGAATTGTATTAGTTTACTATTGCTGCTATTATAAATTAGAATACATTTAGTAGCTTAAAACAATACATATTTACTTTGTTACAGTTTTGCAGCACAGAAGTCCAGTTCCAACTGGCTATTTTCCTCTGGTGCTCATAAGGACCGAATATAGATATTGGCTGGCCTGGGCTCTTAACTGGAGTCTCTGAAAAAGAATCCACTTCCAAACTCATTCAGGTGGTTAGCAACATGCCAAGAGCCTTCCTCAGCTCTGTAAGCCATTTGTCTTCTTTGTCATGTTTGCCCTAAGGCAATAACATGTCCAGTGAGTCTTTATCACACTTCTAACATCTCTGATTTATGTTCTTCTACCTAGTTGGAGAAAGTTCTGCTTTTAAAGGCTCATTAGCCTCACCAGGCTAATTCAAGACAATTTCTCTATTTCAAGGTCCATAGCCTTAATTACATCTGCAAAGTCCCTTTGGCACATAATATAAAATATTCACAGGTTCCAGGGATTAGGATATATTTTGGGAGCCATTCTGTTTAACGTGGGGATGTTGGAAATTTTCCCGTAAGGAGGACGCCTGGACATTTGAAGTGTCATATGCTATGGAAGGACCATGGACCCAACAACAGCTTGAAAAGAGTCTGGATGCTTGGCTGATGTGAATAATTTTGCAAATTTAAACAAATACAGTATTTGGCAGAGTATGATATGGTACAGGATCAGCCTTGGCCCATTAGTGATGTAGAGTAAAAAGCTGAGAGTCAAAATTTTTTCCCAGCATCTCGAGAGTTGCAGAATCAGAAATTTGCAGCCCTTGTTGCTCTTGTTCATTAATCACACCTGCACATGAATAAGCATTCAAGGCTCCTCCTTATTCAAAATTCAGCTGTTAAGTCCAAATAGTTTGTGCAATGTGTTTGTGTGCACGTGCACCTGCACGTGTGTAGCATGGTTTGAATTGCATAGTATATTCCTTTTCCTTTCCAGATGTTTTGCTTTGTCCTGCCTAAGGTATTACTGTGTTTATTCATTACTTTTGAGAGAGTAAATCGAATCAGCAGTCAGTGTTACCCATAGCTTTCTTTAGCAAATATTAATGTATACCAAAGTATCAACATAAAATGGATATTTATTTTAACTCATTTCTTGTGGCTTTAGCCCACGGCATCTCTCTTTTTTGATCTCCAACTCTTCTCGGCAATAGGCATTATAAATTGCACAACCCCTTTTATTTCCTCCTCATCGATTGCTACTAGAGCTAGTTAAGTATACTTTCAGTGAATGAGGAAAAAGAAATATTAAACTTACAGTGGGATATTCTTGGTTTTCATTCTTTCAACATTCACTTTGTGCTATATTGGTCTTTACTGTTTTTTGACTGCAACTAAATACATGACTTTTCTTGTGTGTTTCATTCTCTTAATGGCAGTTAACCTCACATTTAAAACAGCGATGCTTCAAATAGGAGTTGAAACGTCTACTATTTTTAATGGATTTTTCTACTCAATCATTCATTTGTTCGTTTACTAGATAATAACTTAACAAGTGACTATTATATTTCAGAAACTTTTCTAAGATCTGAGGACACAGCAGAGGACAAAACAGACACACATTTCTACTCTCATGGAGCTTACGATTTGATGGCAGTGCAGACCACCTTCTTAGAACCCTGAGAGCTATGCCCTGTCCAGTGCCAAGGGATGTTCTCTGTATGGACTGCGGCATGGATGGCGCCTGCTGGAGGTAGCCGATGTGGGAACTTAAGCAAGTGAAGACTAACAATAAAATAAGAACACCCAGTTGATTCATTTATTCCACAAATATCATTGAGTATTTACTATGTACCAGTCTCTGTTCTAGTTACTTGGAATAATACCTCAATGAATAAAAAAGAAAAAAAGATTCCAGTTTCATAAATTTTATAATCTAATTGAATGATGCAGATAATAAAAATATTAATAATATAAAGTTCAAAAGTAAATTATATTTTATATTAGAAGTTATTGGATGAGAGCAATTGGGATGCCAAGGGAACACATTTTACAGTAATAAGTATGATGGCTCTGGATATAGTTTAAAGCCAAGTTCAGTCTTAAAAACAAAAGCCAAATATGTAGGTTTGAGTAACTTGTTTCTGAAAAAGATATTTAGGAATATCCTCATAACTTCCGAAGTCTTTAAATGCCATTGTAAAGCAAATATTCAGTATCTTCGATTGTCATGATTTCTAGGAACTTCGGGAGATGCCAAGAGAAACTAAGCATAGCCCTTCGACTTAAGGAACTATGGCTGTACAGGGAAATAAAACTTTTGGATATGCCACAAATCAACATATGAGGAATTTTTTAAAATAAATAGATATAAAACATTAAAGAACTTAGTATAAAAAGACATCAGCTGAGATGGAAACACTGAGTAAAATTTTATGAATTACATTGCCTTTGGAATAGAGCTAAAGATGTGGGTAAACTTTTAGTAAGTGTATTTGGAGCTCTGATGTTCTAAATCTCTAATATCATCATGATAATAAAAATAATGTAAAAAATAACATAAATTAACAGCCAAAAATCCACATTGACTCTCAAATCAGTAGTTTGTATTTTGTTTGCCACTATCCTACCCTACCCCTATTAGCTTCTCCTCCTTGTTCCCTAGCATAAATAACGCCATTACTACCTATCCACTGCTATCCATGCATAGATATACACATGGGAACTGAAGACCCTCACCAAACATTTGTTAAAAAATGACCTTTGAAGACTTTTAAAGTTTTCAGGATCTACTAAGCATCCTATTCAGAAAGTTCATCAAACCTGTATATCTCTCTTTTATTTTTGAGACTCAACTTTAGCTTTAAACTATATCCAGAACATTTATACTTATTAACACAAAATGTGCTGCCCTAGCATTCAAATCTCTCCCATTCTCTTGTATATCTTTTTCTGAAGCACCTTCTTTAGCCCCTAGCTTGAATAATGCTGCTTCTGTCTACCCAGTTGTTCTCCGTAGAAATATAAGTCTCATATTTAATTCCTCATTTTCTTGTACCACTACTCATACCTTTCATGAGATTCTCTATATTTATATCATACCCTGGTCATTCATTCACTAAATTTTGGGTCCTACCTATTGCTAGGACCTTGTCTGGGAGCTGGGAATTCAAGAGGGAATGATAAAATGGGCAAGACCTCCATCTTTAATCCCAGGGACACTGCCTTAATTTTGGTCCTCATCATGTCTTTTTTAGTACTTATGTGTTTATCTGATGTCTTTTTCTCCACTTTCTGTCATAGCAATCTATCCTACTGGTATCAGAGCAACGGTGATCTACAAAATAATTTAGATATAAAAATATATATAACCATTTGATTTTTTTACCAGGATTTTCCTTTTTTTTTTTTTTCTTGGTTGCACAGGAAAGAAACACAACTCAAACTGAAAATGCCAAGTTTATTCTGGATTTTATTTTCGCAAGTTCAGTTTCTACTCAACCTCTCTTCAGCTTTTGGATTTGTTCACTGATCCCTGTAGCAAATTCTCAGTGGAAAAACCCCAGTCATTTTTACTTGTCGCCAAACCACTCATTGCATAGTTTACTTGCCTAATCTTTGCCCAAAAATCCAGAGATATCTTCTCCACCTGAATCGTATCTGCAGAGGATAATTGTACTGCAATTATTAGAAGAAAAAAAAAAGGCGGGTTAGGGGGACAGATACTGGGTAAGCAAAGTCAACATATGTCTATTAAATCTGCTTAAAAATGAGTATGGTGCTAATTTTTAAGCAGGGTCATCATCACGCAAATCCTTAAGCTGGTGTATAAGTCCTTTATAAGCTTTCCCAGTCCAACTTAATAGTCTTTTGATTGTCACTTCCCTGTTGGGCAACCTTTTATTCTAACAGCACCAAATTAGCATTATTCCCTAAATTTTCCATCAACCTGAGTCCTCCACATCTCTACTGTGGTTATTCTGATTAGAATGCCCCCCCTTCCCTCCTAGAGTACTTTCACTATGCATGGAAAAACATCTTTCTCATTCTACAAGACTTGTTCCTCTTTGAAGATAATTCCTTGTCTTTTCCAAGGAGAATTAATTTGCCCCCTCTTTTCTGTTCTTAGACTCGCCTTGTACTATATTCTGGTTTTAATTATTTCTGGTGAATTTCTGCTTATATCCAGTCCTGCCTCTTCAACTGTCACTTGCAAGCTATCTATTTAAATTAAAGAATCTGCCTTATTCATCTCCATATTTTTACTGCCCAGCATAATGTCTGAGCTTATTAGATTTCAATTTATTTGTGTTGAATTAGAAGCATTAGGGTAAAAGAAGAGATAGAAATTTAACCTTCATTTACAAAGTCAAAACAATGGGACTCGCCTTCAGATATTGTCCGAACAGACAATAAATAAATAATCATAGGCCGGGCGCGGTGGCTCACGCCTGTAATCCTAGCACTCTGGGAGGCCGAGGCGGGCGGATTGTTTGAGCTCAGGAGTTCGAGACCGGCCTGAGCAAGAGCGAGACGCCGTCTCTACTAAAAAATAGAAAGAAATTAATTGGACAACTAAAAATATGTAGAAAAAATTAGCCGGGCATGGTGGCGCATGCCTGTAGTCCCAGCTACTCAGGAGGCTGAGGCAGAAGGATTGCTTGAGCCCAGGAGTTTGAGGTTGCTGTGAGCTAGGCTGACACCATGGCACTCACTCTAGCCCAGGCAAAAGAGTGAGACTCTGCCTCAAAAAAAAAAATTCAATTCAATTCAATAAATAAATAAATAAATAATCATGCCCAGGATATGGCCTATTACGAACTCTAGCTAATAATAAATTTCATTCATGGTTCCCAAGACATGTGTCTATTATTTCCTAATGGATAACTACAACATATTTTACTATACTGTGACAGAAATGTCAAGGGTGATGATAAGGACCTTTATTTAAATAGCTTCACAACAAACAGAAATAGAGTCCCCTAAAAACCTTTAAGACTGGTGTGAAAATATAGATTGCTATTTGGGCAGGTAGGCAGTTATGATCCATCTACTCAATGACCCAAAAAAGCTATTAAAAAGGAGCAAAGGCAAACAAATACCACAAGTTTCCCCCATAAACTCTGTTTATTTAGTAGAAGAATGTCTGTGCTAAATTTGTTCCTGCCTGGATATAAGGATTAAGAGATATAAGGAGTAACAGAAGTTGGGAGACTTCGTGTGGGCAGTGGGCAGTGAGAAAAGGAGTTTTCTAAGTTGCAATAAGCTTACAGAAGGTTTTCACGAATCTTTTAAAATACATTATATATTATTTACAACGTGTCTATGTTTGATGTCCAATGTCCTATGTTCTATTTCATTTCCTGATTTTAGGAACTCAGGGACGTGAAGCAGTAACCAAATACCACCCAATGAGTGAGTGCAAGGCTGTGTGATATGGAATCTCTGACCACCACACAGGCCTGTGTATTATTCCACAATTTAAATCCTGCCTATTTCCTAAAGAGATTTGTTGCAGCTTTCAATAAAATGCATGTGAACGACACCCCATAAATATCATGATGTAGGACAAGATATTGCCCATCCATTGCTTTTTGGCCTAGTTTATCCTAACATACTCTTCTTTGGGGCTTTCAGGCTGCCAGTAAAAGGTTGCAGAACCCATTCTTCACTAAGTTCTATAGTCGGAGGAAATGGAGGAAATGAAATATGGTTAGAGTTTATACAGAGGATACATATCCTTCCTTCACCCTCATTGAGTTTTGCCTGTGGAGTCAAAGTAACTAGATGATAAGGTAAATTTCAACCAATGAAATGCCCCTCCCCGTTCCTCTTAAAAATAATGTGTGTGTGTGTGTGTGTGTGTGTGTGTGTGTGTGTGTTTGTATGTCTTATGTTTTAATTAGACGGAGCACAAGCTAAATTTGCATACAATTTAAAGGCCATATCATACAATGGAAAGAAAAGACATGGGCCTCAGTTTCTCCAGCAGTACTACTGGTTACCAGTCCATGATGGCTCTGGCTCTTTACTTTCCTGAAGTGAATGTCCTGTGAGTGAGAATTCAGCAGACACTGCACATATAAGCTGAGCTTCAGCTCTGCCCTGTCCTTGGTATTTCCTGCCTTCATCTGTCTTTTTGATCACTGATGCTAGAGTGATCTTTGTTTTATGTATATCGTTCACTTACTCTTGGGAAACGTGGTTTATTCTGTCTCTTCCTCTTTCCGGTTGATATACTCAGTAGTCTAAAAAAAATTTTCTTGAGCACAGTCCATATATTACCCTTGTTATGAGTTTTAGGATAATCTCCTCTAAATCTCTGTGATTGCTACCAACCTTCTCTAGACCTCCTTTCATCAATCTCCTGTCCTTTCCTTCTTGCCAGTACTCTGAATACCAGAACTTTCATCCTTAGCAGCTTTCAGTCCTCTTAAATCCTTCCTACACAAGTTTTTGTGTTCCGTTTTTACCCTGCGTATCTTCTAAGTAAAATATCTTATTATCTTAGCTGTGATTTAAAAATCCATCAGATTTGAAGTAAAATAGACTTACATTCCTCCTGAGTGAAGGTTCCCCAATATTAATACATGGGATCTTTTCAAGTAAGAGGAAACCCTTTTAAAAAACGAAGAGCGGAGTCAAAAGGAATAAATCCATTAACCATCCCCACTTTATCCGCCCCCCTTGTAACGTTTCCAGCCTCGGGTAACTATCATTCTACTCTCTGTTAGTAAAGTAGAATGGACAATATTTGATGGAACAATAAAGTGATTGTAATCAACAATAGTTAGGATATATTTATTTAAAATTTATTTAAATTTATAGCTCATATATGAAAGAAACTTGATAAAAATATTTCAAAATTTGAAAAAATGCTAAAATTTGCCTCATATTACCAAATTCAAGGTTAAAATACTTTTCATACAGTCAATAATAAAATCACATTTCCAAAACCATGTGAGAGAAGATTTTATTTTTCTATAAGATCTATAGAAAAAATATGTATAATTCTTAGCACTGACAAGGCAATCAAATGCATGTAGTCAAATAATATATGTAAATAGAGGTACGTGAGGCAGTACTTAATGTGTTTTTTGATTCTGTGATATTTATGGTGGTTTTAGCATTTATTAATTTTGATATTTGATATTGTTTCTCATTTTTCCTTTTTATTTTTAGTTAACATGCAATAATTGCATATATTCATGGGATACAGAGTGGTATTGCCATGCCTGTGTATTATGTGTAATGATCAAATCATGGTAATTAGCATATCCATCACTTGAAACCTTTACCATTTCTCTGTGTTGTGAACATTCAAAATCCTCTCTTTTATTAATAGCTTTGTGAAAATATACAATAAATTATTTTAACCATATTTATCCTATAGTGCTATAGAACACTGGAACTTATTTTTCCTATCTGGCTATAATTTTGTACCTGTTAACCAAACTCTCCTTCCCCTCCCCTCCCTTTCACCCTCCGTTTCCAACCTCTAATAACCACAATTCTACTCTCTACTGCTATGAGATTAGGTTTGTTTTAGCTCCCACATATGAGTGAGAACATTCAGTATTTGTGTTTCCGTGTCATCCAGGCTCACTCCTGTTGTTGCGAATGACAGGATTCTATTTTTTTCATGGCTGAATAATATTCCATTGTATATGTGTGTATGTGTGTGTGTATACACATACTTTTTAAAATCCATTTATTTGTTGATGGACATTTGTGTTGATTCCATATCTTGGCTACTATGAATAGTGCTGCAATAGACATGGTGGTACAGGTATCTCTTCAATTTCCTTTGCATAAATACCCAGTAGAGGGATTGCTGTATTGTACAATAGTTATATTTTCAGTTTTTTGAGAAGCACCTATACCATTTTCTATACTGGATGTACTAATTTACATTCCCACCAACAGTGTATGAGTTCTCCTTTCTGAACATTCTCACCAGCATCTGTTATTTTCTTGTCTTTTTGATAATAGCTATTCTACCTGGGGTGAGATGATCTCTCACTGTGGCTTTGATTTGCATTTCCCTGATGGTTAGTGTATTTTGTTTTGTTCTGCTCTGAATCTTTATTTCCTCCTTCTACTGATTTTGGGTTTGATTTATTCTTGCTTTTCTAGTTCCTCAAGCTGCACTGTTAAGTTGCTTATTTGAAATCTTTCTACTTCCTTTCTATTTTAAACAGATACTGAATTGCATTCTCAACTTGATGATATGCAAAATTTAGCTGATAACATTCAGGTCCACTCTATTTTCCCCCCTTTTTAAAATTTTTAATTATTCTGGGTACATAATAGTTATATATCTTTTTCATAAACCCCTTATTATCAAGAATCATTAATCTTCTGAGTTATAAAATTGAGTAGGAAATAGCAGAAATATAAATTAGACATACCTAATCAGCCCAACATTTTTCACCCTTCTAGTAATTTCATTTATTAGAAATTGCAATTTTCATTTTCATTCTTCTTGCTACCTAAGAATATATCTAACTTCTCCAATTTCCTCCCCAAACCTCACATCAAGGATATAAAGGTATGTGCAGTGCCTAATTTCTAAAATGGAAATGTAGAAAAAAAGTTTGGTAAATCTGCCAGGAAGACAAACAAAATAAAACTCTCAGAACCATGGTCTGAAAACATTTTCCCTCTATCCCATTTCTGTGGTTGGTTGAAATAGACATTTTTTTTTTTTTTTTTTTTTTTTTTTTTTTTTTT
>RJWJ010027432.1:0-11622 GCA_004363605.1 Indri indri
ATATACCTTCTCCTTTGTTTTCTGTGTCAGATATTGGCATCACCATCCACCCAGGCATTCAAGTTAGAAGCCTCAGTTGTTTTTTATTCTAGCCTCCCTTCCCGCTCCACATCATTTGTTTATGAAATCCGATCAAGCTCAGACCCGTATCAGCTTGCCTTTAGACTGCTGCAATGGCCTCCTGGCTGGTCTCCTCGCCTCTGGTCTCTCCTATAATTCACCCTCCACACAGCCATGGAATGACCTTTCTAAAATACGGTAATGACTTTCTCACAAAGCAAGATAGCATGGGCTGTGGAGCTAGACCACCCAGGTTTACATCTTGGCTCCTCTATTTACTAGCTGTTTGACCCTGGGCAAGTTGTTTCACCTGTGTGACTCAGTTTCCTCACATATAAAATGGGAATAGAATACATGTCACAGGGTGATTTTTAAGAAATAAATTATAGTGTTTCGTGCTGTTGGATATTTGACACATAGTAAGCATTAGTAGATTATTATCACTATTATATAGCTCTTCTACCAAAAACTTTCAATGATTTCACAAACCTGAACAATAGTAATGTTTATAGTGAGAACTTAGTCTCTCTTCCCCGTTTCCATTCTGGCTGTGTCTCTTCCTTGACACCTGGCAGATGCTCGCCACGCACTTTGGGTACTCCAGGTAGACTCCTTCAGTTGGAATGTCCCCCTGCCTTTCATTTCCTCAAGAAATCTTAATCACCACCCAGGTCTCTGATCTTCTCTCCAAAGTTTCCTCAACTTCTTCTTTATCCTCATTGTGTCTTGGTATTTTGTTTAGTAAACACTGGGCAAAAGACCTCTGACAAACTCCCCCTCACCCCGAACTTTCTTTTTCAATTGCCAAAAATGGGGTTTAAGTTTTTGAGCCACTATTCTTGTGTGCATGCACTCATGTAATACTTGTAAAGTATATCTTGGATTATTCCAAGTTTTTATTGGCTTAAACTGGAGAGAACATTCTAGTCATGAATGATGAAGTGTGTTTTCCAGGTCATATTACATTCATGCCAGGAAAAACTTTATAGCCCATCGACGCCATTTGTTTATATGATATATTTTTAAAGAACAGCTACATAGTATTTAGAGAATGTGCACAGAGAATTTAGGAAATTTCAATGACCTTAGAGCTTGGTTTTCTTGGTCCATAAGGTCAGCTGCTTTTGATTCAATATTCACTTTGGGGACAGAAAAATAAAGCTAAAGGAGCCTGTAGTCTGGAGTCCTCAAATAACAAATGACCCAAAAAGATATTTTACTGCCATTTTATGGAAAAAGTTATTTTTACCCCAATTAATTTTTCTATGGCATGGCAAATGAAGAGACCCCTTTAGAATTTGCATAATGTCTCTGATCATTTTTTAAGAACATGTGTTTAATTCAGAGTTGGAATCTGGATCAATAACTCCTGGCTAGTTCTGCTGACAGAGTAAGTTCAGAAACCAAACTCTCATTGTACAACGAGAGCTACATATTATTTTTGCTGATAATGTCCCAGAAACGTAGTCAGTGCCATCAACCACTGCTCTATCTCAGCAGCACCAGCCCCAAGGTCATCGACAGGTTTTTAGCTTCTCTTAGGATGCCATCAGCCTTCAAGTCTGTTTCTGTGAGCTAAACAGTTAATCAAGAGAGCAATACCACGATGAGAACAAGAATTACAAATATTCCCCCTGCGTAACTTGGTAGGATAGCAAGAGATAGAGATAGGTGGGAAATTGGCAACTAAATATCCAAGAGAAATACTCGAATTTTCCTCCCAGTTGGGAAGCTGGTCCATCTTTTCATTCCCTTGTCAATGATATTTTCCTGTATTTTTCCCTGTCTCTTTCCTTCCCACAGCTCTAACCTTTCACTAAAAGATTATAACCGGGTAAATATCCAGCAATCTAGTCCCTAGCTGTTAAAAGACTGCTGACTTAATTGCCTTTAAATTAGGACATGCTACTTGGACAGTGCAAGAGGACTTACATTCTGAAGGTACCAGCAAGGCCACCTGGAAGAAACTGGCAATGGAATAAAATTTGCTTTGAGCCACAGACACTTAGGAAACTTAAGTTTTCCTGATAGAGTAAGGTGAGGAGATGTAAAGAGTAGATTTAAAACTCTAATGGTCAAAATAAAGTGATTTTTTTTAATCCCGGGGTACACACAGGTTTGAAAACAGAGTCAAGCATTTGCTGAGGTGTGTTTCTTGAATAAACACTTCATAAACCACTTGCTAACTGACCTACTTTTTTTCTTCCCTGCAGTTAAAAAGCTACACTGTAGCTCAGTGGGAAGTAAGGGTGGCTCTTACCTTGCACAGAGCGCGATACAATCCCTTTGTGATTGTGCTACAGGTGAGCTGTTTCTCAGACTGAGGGCGAGCTAGAAAGACTGTGGGAAGAGGCAAGGGAGAGACTCCCACGGGAAAAAGACAGACTCGGTCTGTCTCAAGTATGCCAGCTCGTGCCTTAGACAGGGGCAGAGTCGGGAAAGCAAGGACAAGTGGTTGCCCAGCCTCCTCTCTCCTGCTGCCCTGGGCTCTGCCACAGAGAGCAGGTGGGCATCTTCTAGGACAGCGCCCTGGCCAAATAATGCCATTCTCCTGAAAGCCCAGAGTTCACACCTGCCACAGTTTTCTGCACCTTGGTATTACATTTATCATTTTCTACCTGCAGGCTATTTGGGAGCAGGGCTGTGTCCCTATGTCCTGTCCCCAACCACCTTTCCAGGCTCACTTCCCACCCTGCCCTCCCACGCACCTTGATCGCACTGGGCTGGCACTGTATGAACCTTCCTTGTGGCTGCTGCAATTCTCCCTTGGAGACTCTTCTTACTCCTGGGTCCATCCGTTGCAATCCTACTTGTCCTCCAAATCCTAGTTCAGTTCTCACCTCGTCAGACTAGCAGAGCCCCTGGGCTGAAATGAACCTCCTTCTCCCGTGTGTTCTCATGGTAGTTTGCTCAGACCTCTATGATAGACTTGGTGTCTTGTTTGTATTAATATTTCTACTGTGCTAGACTCTAGGGTCTTCATCGCCTCATCCTCCTTATATGGTCTTCTGCAGAGTGAAAGGTTTTAGTTTTGTCCATGTTCAATTCATCATTTTTTTCTTTTATGCATTGTGGGTTTTTTTGTCTAGTCTGAGAACTCTTCATTTTGCCCTAGGTCCTGATGATTTTCTGCTATGGTTTTTTTCCTAAACATTTTACATTTTGTTTACATTTAACTGTGGGATCCATTTTGAGTTTTTTTTTTTTTAATCCCTGCTCTTGTCACTAAATAACTATGTGACCTTGGGCAAGCCACTTTTTGTATGAAGTGTGAAGTTTAGGTTGAGGTTCGTTGTTTTTTGTTTTGTGGTGTTTTTTTTTCTTTTGCCCATGGATATTTAATTCATTTAGCAACCTTTGTTGAAAAAGCTATCCTTCCTTCATTAGATTCTTTTTGTAACTTTGTGAAAAAATAGTGGAACACATTAGTAGGCTTCTATTAATATTTCTGGGTTCTCTATTCTGTTCCATTGATCTATATGTCTATTCTAGGTGCCTTCAGAGCCAGAAATATGTCTTCTTTTTTATAGTGCCTTTAAGTTTTGTTTTTTGGTATAGATAGGGTCTCATTTTTTTGGTTGATCTTGAACTCCTGGCCTCAAGCGATCCTCCTACCTTGGCCTCCCAAAATGTTGGGATTACAGGCATGAACCACTGTGCCTGGCTATAGTGCCTTTGGTATATTGCCTTGCAAATAGTAGCATCTAACTCAGTGCTGGGCACATAGTAGGTGTTCAATAAATTTTTGTAGAAAGAGAGAGTCAATAATAAGTGCCTTATAAGTGTGAGTTGAATTATTGCTGAATTAATTCTTAAAATTTTGAGAGTCAGACCCCTGTGTCCTTGTAGCCTCAGCTTGGTGATACAACTTCCCTGGGCTTCTTGACACAGAAACTAGAGCCCTACATGTCCCGTGCACTCTGAAGGCCTCTTGGCCATGTAAGAGAGTCACACACTTAGCAGCAGCGACTTCTGCCTCCCCCGACACCCCTACAGCTTGCACCCCCACAACTTCCTGCCCTGCTGCCACCTGAACTCTCTTTATATGCCCATACCACTGGTTGTTGATCCTCATTGTCCTGCTTTTCCACTTGCACTCTGGACAGTGGCTTATTGCTTGCCCAGCAACTCCAGACCAGCTGCAGGCTGGCCAAGCAGTGAAATTCTCTGCTATCGAGTCGGCCACACCTTCTCCAATGAGATCTGAACTCCTTCTTAGTTTGCCTTCCTTGGATACTCTCCCTCACCCTAGGGTAACAGAAGAGTTGGCTTCTATCTTATAGTTACTCAATTCATCATAATTAACAATTCTTTGAATTTGACTTCCCTGTTTAACCCACCATGTGGTTTCTGTCTTCTGGGTGGACCCAGACTGACTGCATGCTTGTTTAGCAACTACACTTACCTGTTAGAGTCCCTGTGATAATGAATCTCCCTCCTCCATCTATGCAGCAGTGCTCCAAGACACACCTCTGAAAGCTGTAATTCATATTGGTAGGATTTAGGTCATTCTGCTACAGTGGAAAGATCTAGGACTTTGGAATAAAAAGCCCAGAGTTTAAGTCTGGTCTCTACTGTTTACTAGTTGAGTGGTATTCAACAAGGCAAGGGCTGTCTTGGTCGAGTCACTGTATCCATTGAGCCTTCAAAGGAGAACGATCATGATGATCTTACTTTGCAGTTTTGATGGGCTGATCGAATGGGACAACACATATGAAGTGTTCTGTCCAATGATATGTTCCAAATAAAGAATAATCAGTTTCATTTAACCTCGAGACAAATTATGGAATGAAAGACTGTGACTCCTGCTGAGTACCTTCCAAACATTTGGAACAGTGGAGGATTTCTTCTGGAATCGTACTGTGAGGCCATTACCCTGGCGTAATGCTGGGCCCAGGTAACATCTGTCTAAAATGACTGCTCCCCTCAAAGCCCTTAACAGATACACTCCCAATAGCAGGTAAAATAATGATTCTTTATTTTGAAGACAAGGAAAAGGAAGTTAAATATAATGGATAGAAGAAAAACTGCTGTGTTCACATGATTTAATTAAGATTTCTAGCTGTTTAGATAGATGAAATAGGTAAGGATATGGGCATGTAAAAGAACAGGGTCAAATTACATGTATTTTTGGCCAAAACATTTGTATATAGAATAAATATTGTAAGAAAAACATGATGCCAATCAGATCTCAGCACGTAATTTCTAGAAACTGATGATTAAAATAAATGTCAAAGAAGAATATGAAAAAAAAATGAAAAGAAAGAAGGAAGGAAGAAAAGAAAGAAAGAAAGAAAGAAAGAAAGAAAGAAAGAAAGAAAGAAAGAAAGAAAGGAAGGAAGGAAGGTACAGAAAAGATTCCTGAAGAATTTCTGAGTTTCTAAAGCAACTTTAGTCTGGCTTTAAGTTTCCCAATACTTACATTTTATGTACAAATTTAATAGGCAGGAAGTTCAATGTAAAAAGAAAACTCCAAATTGCAAATACAATATAATATTTTGTATTTTAGGGTGCTTTTTGTAAATCATTACATAAAATATATTAAAAGTATTTTTAACAGGATTGTTTAAAAATAGTACTTTGTTGAGAGATGAATTTTCTGAACATATCAATTTTTCATCCTGACTTCCATTAACAAAGAAAATAAGAATGCAAAGAATTTTACTTTTTCAGTTAGTTTTAGAGTCAGCCATGATGTGGGCTCCTCCAAAATCAGCTGTTTTCCTTTAAAACCATTATTTGTATAGGTAAAATTGTATACTGTTGTATCTGCTGTGTATCATCACTTCCAGCTACCCAATGAGACCTCAACCTCTGAGTTACAGCAGCCCTCGGAGGTAACGTTCTTTACGGTGGCTTTAATTTACGTGTGCACATTTTGTATACTCATGCCTTTAGGAGGTGGAGCCAAATTCCTCTCCTCCTGAGCATGTGCTAGGCTTAGTGACTTGTCTCAAACAGAATAAAGTGGAAGTGAGGATGTGAGTCTTGGGAGACTTGGGCATAAAAGGCAGTGTGGCTGCCTTCTTGCTCACTCTCATTGGATTTCTTGCTCTGCGAGAATTTAGCTGCCATGTTGTGAAGAGATCACTACATGGCGAGAAACCAAGGCCTACAGCCACTGGCCGTAGGACAGAGCCTTCTTAGAAGTGGATCCTCCAGCCCTGGTCAAGCCTTCAGGTGACTGTAGCCTGCTGACCTCCTGACAGAAACCATAAAAGAGACCTGGAGCCAGAACGCTCTCAGCTCAGCCACTCCCAGATTCTGGACCCACAGAAAATGTGAGATCATAAATGTTCGTTGTTGTAAGCCACTGACTTTGGGGTAATTCGTTACACAACAATAGATAACTAATACATTCTCAGAAGTAACAAATCTCCTTTCCTTATCCACCAGGAACGGATCACCTGAGGTAAAGCAACTATTCATTGATATACACCTGGATATCTGACAAGAACTCTAGAACTCATCAGACTTCTAATGCCACGTGGAGCTTCTGGGCTGGAAGGAGAACTTGAGACCAGTCAGTCCAAGAGTGGCTTTCATCCGTCCCCATGCTGTTTTAGTTTCCTATTGCTGCTGTATCAGATTACCATAAATACCTTAAACAACACAAATTTATTACCTTACTGTTCTAGAGATCAGAAGTCCAAACTGGATCAGCAGGGCTCAGGGAAGAATCCATTTCCTTGCCTTTTCTAGCTCCTAGAGGCCACTCGCACGCCCTGGCTTACGGCCCTGTGTCACTCCACCCTCTGGTCCAGCTCCACATCTCTTCCTTTGACTCTGATCCCCCCGCCTCCCTGTTGTGATTACATTGGGCCCACCTAGATAATCCAGGCTAATCTTCCCAAGAGTAAAGTTCCTTAACTTAATCACACCGGCACGGTCCCTTTTGTCATGTTGGGTAACATATTGGCAGGTTCCAGGGATCAGGGTTTGGACATCTTTGGATGTCCATTGTTCTGCCCATCACACCCACCATGACTCATGGTTCAACGTGCAGGCCCAACTGGCTCCCTGGTCGCTTGCAGACAGCATGCCCTCTCCCCTCACTCTATCCCAGGGGCCTTCTGCTTTCCTCTTTTCCCACATGCTCATCCTCCTTGAGATGGCCCTTCACAATTCCTGGTTTTAACTGAAACCCATGTCTTCCCTAAGAACCTTCTTCCCCTACAGTTTTCTGAGAGCCAAGTTTTCAATCTCCTATGCCGTACTGACCACAGGCAGGAAGAAGGAGCTCTGTATCGTTCTAGCTTTGGGTTGCTGTTTCAGAGCCATTCATCTTTGCCCTTCACACGATGTCTTCTTCCTTTAAGAGTCGCGCGGCCTTCCTTATCACTGACATCTATCAATCACGTCTACCATTTTTCATTTCTTCCCCCAAACTCAACATTTCCCTTCATTCTGCTGTTTTCCTAGGGGCCTGCAGAGTGCAGAAAGATGACTTATAAAGTACCCTGAGCTCCTCTCAGCCTCAGCTCCACACTTATGCTCGCACTTTGGACCCTTCTCCATCATTGCCTAGAATTCGTCCTCCTCTGAAAGTTTAAAGGACAAAATCCCATTCTTTCATCACAACTTTGGTGTCATTCCAGCCATTCCAGGCCCTCATTCCTACAATGTCACCTCACTACCAGCAATGATCGTATACTTAATATGCTCATAACAGTTTAAAAAATTATCCCCTCTTCACAAAGTTAAGCATAGAATTACATATGATTCAGCAATTCCACTGCTGGCTGTATACTCATAAAAACTGAAAGCTGGGACTTGAACAGGTATTTGTACACCCATGTTTGTAGCAGCATGATTCACAACAGCCAACAGAAGCAGCAACCCAAGTGTCCCTCGACGGATGAAGGGATAAAACGTGGTCTATTCATGCCATGCAATATCATTTGGCCTTAAAAAGGAAGGCAGTTCTGACACATGCTACATCATGGATGAAACTTTAGGTTCAGGATGTTATATTAACTAAGCCAGACACAAAGGGACAAATACTGTATGATTCCACACATATGCAGTATCTAGAGTAGTCAAGTTCACAGAAACAGGAAATAGAATGGTTGTTGCTGGGGGTTGGTGGGGTTGGAGGCTGGGAACTGCGAGATATTGTTTAACGGGCACAGAGTTTCCATTTGGGAAGACGGAAAAGTTCTGGACATGGGTTGAATGACAATGCACATGTGCTTAATGGCACTGAACTGTACACCTAAAAGTGATTAAAATGATAAATCTTATTTTATTTATATTTTACCACAATGAAAGATTATCCCTATTTTTCAGGTGAGGAAACCAAGGCTTGGAGAGGTTAAACGTCTTGCCCAAGATCAAACAACAGTCATCTAATCTGCCAGGGTCAATGTTGGAGCCAGGATTTAGGCCCGAGCAGTTTGCCTCCAGAGCTCGCACTCCTCATCAATATTAAGGATTATTAGAACCCCGACTCTCACCTTTTTCTCAGTCTGTCGCCACCTTCGCTGTCTGCTCCTGCCTATGGGGCCTGTCACCCACACATTTCTGGTTTTCCAGGCAACTGGGCCCCTCTAGCGGGGTAGCCCTTGTGCTCCCGGGTGCAGGTGCAGGCTGCGGGGAACGAGCATGCACAGGAGGCTGCGAACACGGAAGCGGTGAAGCATCTCAGGGGATGTGGGGCCTGGTGGGGCACCGTTGTCACCTGCTCCACCTGAATGTCTTTGGACCACTCTAGTTTCCCTTCTCCAGGGTGGCATTTCCAGACTTTCCACTCTTCTCGAAGCACATGTCCTCTCCTGCCACTTTTCTCTCGGTAGGTGGTCTTCTTCCTGGGGAAAACAGGCTCTCGGACCCGCTGCAGGGGAAGACACATCTCACTTCCTGTCCAAGGATGATCCCTCAGCAGGCCCGGCTCTCATTCCCTTTCATCCCACGTCCCTCTCTCCATTCTCCATGGTCAACCTGTGGCCATACCTGTTGTTTCTGCCTTTCTGTAAACATGCGCCAATGTACGCCATCTTAAAAACAAATAAAGTCAACCCCCCTGCAGGTGCTCCTGGCAACCACTAATATTTTAGAATTTCAAATAAACACAATCGTACAGTATGTAGTCTTTTGTGTTGGGCTTCTTTTATTTGGCATAATGCTTTTGAAATTCATGCTGTTTCATGTGTCAGTTCATTTCTTTTTATTGCTGAGTAAATATTCCATTGTAGAGATATACCATACTTTGCTTATCTATTCACCAATTATTCAACATTTGGATTGTTTTCAGTCTGTGGCCATTATGAATAAAGCTATACACAGGTCTTTGTGTGGACACACATTTTCATTTCTCTTGAGCAAATTTTAGGAGTGGAATTGCTGGGTCTTATGGTAAGAGTATTGAAACTGCCAAGCTGTTTTCCAAAGTAGCTGCACCATTCTGCATCCCCACGAACAATATGTGGGAGTTCCAGTTGCTCCATATTCTCACCAATACTTGGTATGGTCAATCTTTTAAATTTTAGCCATCCTAGTAGTTGTGTATGGTATCTCACTATGGTTTTGCATAGCATTTCCCTAATGACAAATGACTCTGAGCATCTTTTCATCTGCTTACTTGCCATTTGTATATCTTCTGAGGAGAGGTGTCCAAATCTCTTGCCTATTTTAAAAAATTAGTTCATCTTTTTGTTATTGAGTCGTAAGAGATCTTTATGTATTCTGGATACACGTATCAGATACTATGTTTCGTGAATATTTTTTCTGATCTGCAGCTTGTATTTCATTTTTAAAAAAATATCATTCGAAGAGAAAAAAGTGTAGTTCAATTTATCATTTTTTTCTGTTTTAATGAATTTATTTTATAAAAATACTCCTACAACAGTACACGCATACTAGTATTATTTGTAGGAGAGAAAAGCTGAAATATGCGACCGAACTCCACCACTAATTGTTGTATCCACCCTATTCCTAGAGATGAGGGACTGAGCAGGTTTAGCCTCCAACACCACAGGGCTAGAATATGAACCTGGGCAGGGGTCTCAGAACCCACCCTTAGGCATGGAACCCCTGGACAGAGATTCGAAAGGCTGAGCAAGAGGAGGTGGGCAGTACAGGAGAGATGTCCAAAGTGCAGAAAGAAAAGCAAGTTGCAGAGCAATGCACATGGTATGAGAGCATGTTTACAGGAAACTAAGCTCTGTGCGCTGTGGCCATGACTGGTTTCTCAGTAACAGGCTTGGGAAAGCAGGCTGCAACACCACAAACGTCGGTTGTCTCTAGAGACCATCTGGGGCAGGAGAGGGCAGGAGAAGTTCCGTTTACTTTTGGTAGTGTTGCATGACCTGAACTTTTTTTACACAGAGCCTCTATTATTATTATTATCTAATATTAATAGATTTTATTTTTTAGAACAGTTTTATGTTCACAGCAAAATTGAGCAGAAAGTACAGAGAGTTCCCCCATACTCCCTGCCCCCTAACACAGGCACGACCTGTCCTGCTATCAGCATCCTGCACCAGAGTGGTACATTTGTTACAACTGATGGGCCATGTTACTCATCATAATCACCGAAGGCCGTAGTTTGCATTAGGGCTCACTCCTGACGTTGTGCATTCTGTGGGTTTGGACAGGTGTATAATGACACGTATCTACCACTATAATATTATACAGAATAGTTCCGTTACCCTAAAAATCCTCTGCGCTCTGCCTATTCATCCCTCCCTCCCCCCATCCCCCGCCCCAGCCCCTGGCAACGACTGATCTTTTTACTGGCTCCATAATTTAGCCTGTTCCAGAATGTCATATAGTTGGAATCATACAGTATGTACGTAGCCTTTGCAGATTGGCTTCTTTCACTTAGTATTAATAATGTGCATTTAAGTCTCCTCCATGTCTTTTCATGGCTCGATGGCTCATTTCTTTTTAGCACTGAATAACATTCCATTGTCCGCATTTGCCACAGTGTATTTATCCATTCATCTACTGAAGGACGTCTTGGTTGCTTCCAAGTTTGGGCAGTTATGAATAATGCTGCTATAAACATCCACGTGCAGGTTTTTGTGTGGACTTAAGTTTGTAGCTCATATGGGTAAATACTTGGGAACATGATTGCTGGATCATATGGTAAGAGTATGTTTAATTGTGTAAGAAACTGCCAAACTGTCTTTTGAAGTGTCTATTTATCCTTTTTAAAAATCATTGTTCGTGATTCTTTTTATTCTGTTTATGAAATCATTGCTTCACTCAAGGTCACAAGGATTTTCTCCAATGCTTTATTCTAGAAGTTCTATAGTTTTAGCTCTTACATTTAGGTCTGTGATTTATTTTGAGTATTCATTTTGATAATTTTTGATTATGGTATGAGAGTAGGATTCAGGTTCACTTTTATTCCATATGTGTATCCAACTTGTCAAGCACCGTCTTTGAACCGTTATCCTTTCCCATTGAATTACCTTGAAACCTTTGTCAAAAATCAATTGGGGCCAGGCGCGGTGGCTCACACCTGTAATCCTAGCACTCTGGGAGGCTTAGGCGGGTGGATCGCTCAAGGTCAGGAGTTCGAGACCAGCCTGAGCAAGAGTGAGACCCCCGTCTCTA
>RJWJ010027432.1:11722-22277 GCA_004363605.1 Indri indri
CTGAGCAAAAGTGAGACTCCCGTCTCTACTAAAAAATAGAAAGAAATTATTTGGACAACTAAAAATCAATATAGAAAAAATTAGCCGGAAATGGTGGCGCATGTCTGTAGTCACAGATACTCAGGAGGCTGAGGCAGTAGGACTGCTAGAGCACAGGAGTTTGAGGTCGCTGTGAGCTAGGCTGACGCCACGGCACTCTACTCTGGGCAACAGAGTGAGACTCTGTCTCGAAAAAAAAAAAAAAAAAAAAATCAATTGGTCAGTGGGATTTATCCCAGGAATACAAGGGTTGATTAACATACAAAAATCAATCAATGTAATAAACCACATTAATAGAATGAAGGAAAAAAACACATGGTCATCTCAATTGATGCAGAAGAAGCATTTGACAAAGTCCATATCTTTTTAAGATAAGAACACCCAATAAACTGGAAATTACGGGGAACTTCCTCAACATGATATAGGCCGTATATAAAAAGCCGCACAACTAACATCACATTCAGTGGTTAAAAATGGAAAGCTTTCTGCCAAGATCAGGAATAAGATAAGGATATCTGCTTTTTCCACTTTTTTCGGCATAGTAATGGAAGTTCTAGCCAGAGCAATTGGGCAAGAACAAGAAATAAAAGACCTCCAGATTGGCAGTGAAGAAGTAAAACTATCTCTGTGACGAAGATGATGTGATCTTATGTGTAGAAATCCTATGAATCCACAAAAAGACTTTTAAAGCTAATAATGAATTCAACAAAGTTGCAAGATAAAAAAATCAACACATGAAAATCAGTTGTATTCCTATACACTAGCACTGAACAATCCAAAAAGGAAAGTAAGCGAACAATTTTATTTATGATAGCATGTTTATCTTTATGCCAGAAGGGCACCATCTTGATTGCTGTACCTTTATAGCAAGACTCGCAATCAGGAAGTGTTAAGTCCTTCAACTTTTTTTTTCTTTTAGGTCACTTTGGCTATTCTAGACTTTTAAAAAAATTTCCTTATAAATTTTAGAATCAGCTTGCCAATTTCTCTAAGGAAGCCTGCTGGGATTTTAATTGGGATTTCTTCTCTAAGTGTCTCTTGAATCTGTTTATTTCTCTCCATCTCTGCTGCAATCACCAACCTGAGTAATAGGAGCCAGGATGAACAACAGTCTACTGACTGGCCCATCTGCCTTCGCTTTGGCCCTTCATCTGTTTTTCATCCCACAGTTGGAGTGGTATTTTCCAAACATGTATCTGATCATGTCACGTACTTCAAAGGTATCTCATTATTCTTATCAAAATATTTAACAACCAATATTACACAGGTAAAGACCTGTAGAACAGGTGCCAGCATCTTGGGGTAGCATTTTAAAAATCCCCAACACCTCTCAAGTCATGCCAGATATTACTCTTTTGGTTGCTCGATCTTAGAGAAGTCCAAAAGGGGGACCAGGCAGCTGGATTATTGGGGGGTGGGCACAGTAGCGGGAGCAACTCCAGGGAAGCTCAGTGCAGCAGCTATCCATCAACTGGTAGGAAGTATGTGATGTCTTAACAGCATGGCCTTGTTGGTGCAGATAGGCTCCCCGTCAGGCCTGCTCCCGAGGCCTTCTGCGGTCTGGCATCTGTCCACTTCTCCAGTTTTATCTCCTGCCCTCCCTGCTCCAGCCACACTGGTTTTCTTTGAGTTCCCTGAAAATACCACACTCCCACTATGGAGCCCTTGGACATTCTGTTTCCTCTGTGAATGTCTTTCTTCCCTCCATCATGTGGCTAACTAGCTGACTCCTCCTCATCCTTCCTATCTCTGCTCGGATGCTAATTCCTCGGCAAGCTCCCTGGACCCCCCGAGGAGGTAAATTCCCTCATGATAAACACTCATAGCACCTTGTCCTTCTTTCATGTGATCATCACAGCTGCCATTTACACATATAGTTATGTGATTACTCAGTTAATGTGACCTGTAAGCTGCAGGCGGTCAGGGATCATGTCTCTTCCCAGTGACTGGCACATGGCAGGTGGCCAATCAATACTGCTGAATAAATGAATGAAACCAAACTCTGCGCCCTTCCTGCCAAGCCCATCCTTTCTGAATTTCCCATTTTGGCTAATGGCATCATCTATCTCATTGCCCTAGTAAGAGCAGCAGAAATGATTCCAGATTCTTCCTTCTTCTTTATTCCACCATTCAGATGGACACAGATCCTGTCAGTTCTGCCTCTTGAGCCTGCTTCTGCCTTAGCTCAGGTTGGCATCCTTTCTCATGTGAACCAGAATGGCCTTCTCCACGATCATGTCATCGTCTCAGGACTCTCCTCTGCCCTGTTCATTCTTCACGCTGCCTTAGGGGCATCCTCTGAATCTGATCAGGTGATTCCCCTGTGTAAAATACTTCAGGGTTAAGTCCAAAGCCCCCCCACGATCTGGTTCTTGCTAACTCGGCAAGGCCAGTCACCTGCAACCCCTCACTGTCCATTCCTGTGCTCTCAGGTTCCACGAGGGAGTGCGAGCGGCCTGGACACAGGGCCCAGGGCTCATTCGTCTCTATTCTTAGATCCCAGCATCATGTCTGGCACGAAGAGGGCAAACAAACAAATGTTCGTGGTACTGAATGGAAATGAACAAGACTTATTTTTGTCTCACTGTGCTATCTGTTACAGCAATGCAGCTCAAGGAACATGTTCATAAGGAAGACTACAAGTCATTAGGAAGTGGATTAAATTATATTTATAAACCTAATATAATATACATTTTAGAAAGTATTCACATGAGAATAATTATGATTTTAAAGTTTTGATTCTTAAAGGCATAGTCATTCAACTGTTTTGGAAAGTCAGCTATGCAAAATCACAACTTATAAGTCCTTGGGATATCAGGGCAATTTGACCGTGGTTTAAAAATACAGTGTTTCCCTCAAGGAGGGCGTAGGAGAGGGAAGATTTAGCAACATTTGTGCGTTTGTCATAATCTTTCTTAAATTCCACATTTACAACATTTTTCTGTTCCTCCATATTATTGTCACATCTGAAACTTGCAAACTTCTAATTACTTGTTTTTATTTGATTCTCTGAGAGATTGTGTTTAGAATTAAAATTAAATTTAGGTATAATTTAAAGTGTGGCTAGAGAAGCCCATAGACAAAAATGTATGTGATTCAATATGTAATGGGAAGAAATGACGCCAGCAGGTACCATGACAGACGCAGCCTATTTAAGGGACCAAATTTCCATCTGCAGAAGGCAGCTGGCCCCACAAGAATGAGAAATAAAAATCAAAAGGAGACAGCTTCAGATATATGGTATAAATCTCCTTTAAACTAGGAAACTCTAACTAGAAGCTGAACGGCATAATTTTATGAAGCTATTTTAGTGAGGGGTGGGGGAGTGTTTAGGGAACAGCTGTAGTAGAAAGGCTGAATAAGACACTATAATTATAGCAGTTGAGACTCGACAACTTTTTCTAATGTGTGGTATGAACAATTAAGATGATTAAGTGGTAATTGTCTCGATTTTCTTACCAGAAAAATGACTTTGCCTCCAAAGGTAAGTAAAATGGTTGTCAACTATTCTAATACTGACTCCCACACTCAACCTGGAAATTCCATTTGGAATTAATGTCTTACCTTAGGCTCTGTCCTAAAAAACAGTTGATCTCTCTTTCAATAGCCGACATAAGGTATTGGCTCATTCAGGCCGTCTCATGTGAAGTTGCCCTTTTCATAATTTGTGAATTTACCAAGTTTGGTCAGCTTTCCTGCTGTGGATAGGGGGACTATAAATTTGCATTATTGCTAAGATTTCAAAGTGAATAGATAATTTTTAGGCACCCCCAAGGATTTAGAAGTGCTATTTAAATATAATTTACTAACCTGGTTACTAAATCACCATTGTCTTTCCACAAAATAAATTATTGTAGTAGGTAGCAATTTGTTACCCTATATCCAGTTTTTCACATCAATATACTTTTTTATTGAATACATTCTATGTGCTTAACACTATGCTTAGTATTTTTGGGGATAAAAATAAATATTAAGGAGCCAATTGAGAAAGTATATAGCCAGCCTCCTGTATCTGTGGGGGCTTTGTTCCAGGATCCCCACAGATATCAAAATTCGAGGATGCTCAGGTCTCTGGTATAAAATAGCATAGTGTTTGCATAAAACCTACACATATCCTCTTGTATACCTTGAATTATCTCCAGACTATTTATAATATCTAATAAAATGTAAACATTATGTAGTTGTTATACTGTGGTTATTTGTATTATTTTTAATTGGTGTAGTATTATTACTTATTTTTTTTCAAATATTTTTGATATGCAGTTGGTTGAATCTGCCAACGTGGAACCCGTGGATACGGAGGGCAGACTGTATAATCACAGTGTAAACTGTCACGATCAAGTATTACAGAAATCCTGACGGGTAGTGATCAATGAACTATGGTTTGTGAGGACAGGCTTGATAGAGGATGTTCATCACATGGATAGAAATGCAACTTCAGTTCTTTAAAATTTCGATCCATAAAATGTCCATAAAATGACAATCCAGACTTCCACCAGTTTACCAAGGACTTTTCTGCATTTAATTTCAGTTATTAACATTGACCTTTATGGAGCTTTTTCCCAGCTGTCCCCCACTCCCACTCTCATCTCTACAACTGTTCAGGTCTCAGGTTTGGCCCCTGGGGCTGTCCTGTACCAAACCACCAACCCTTAGAGCTGAGGCTACAGAAGCACTCGAGAGCTATTACCTCTTGATATAATGAGGCGTAAACATGCAGAAGACTTCGTGTCTCCCTAATTCTCAAAGACTTTCTCTTGAAATATGTTTCTGGCAAGAATAAAAATTTTCTTTTGCATATCCTCAAGCTACAATATTATCAATTTTGAAGTCTGGCTAAAATCTTGCTTATCACTTATAAAAGACGTCTATTATTTTTGCCTACTCAGCATTTTCCTTTTTCTAATAACAGAAATCTTCTCCTTTTGGATCATTTACCAGTGGAATGATAAAACCAGCTCATACCAGCTCCTGAGACCCAATTGTTAAGATTTTCAGGAATTTGCCCATAAATAGTCATTATTTAACATTAAATTCTATAAACTATGATTAAATAAATTATATTAAAAACAAAGGTTATAGGCCGGGCGCGGTGGCTCATGCCTGTAATCTTATCACTCCGGGAGGACGAGGTGGGAGGATCGCTCAAGGTCAGGAGTTCAAGACTAGCCTGAGCAAGAGTGAGACCCCCGTCTCTACTAAAAATAGAAAGAAATTAGCTGGACAACTAAAAATATATAGAGAAAAGATTAGCCAGGCATGGTGGCGCATGCCTGTAGTACCAGCTACTCAGGAGGCTGAGGCAGAAGGATTGCTTGAGCCCAGGAGTTTGAGGTTGCTGTGAGCTAGGTTGACACCATGGCACTCTAGCCCAGGCAACAGAGCAAGACTCTGCCTCAAAAAAAAAAAAAAACCAAAAAAAACAAAGGTTATAGATACCCAAAAGTCATCACTTCATAATTATTTTGCTACATTTTATTATTATTGATGACCTTCAGGCCATACATTTATCTGTATGGTAGAAGTATTATATCATGAGTACACCTGAACATTTCCTCCCAACTCTGTGCTCAGGGACCACATTGGTAGCTTGAAATCTGCCGCTGGTTGTTAAACATTTACGAGCACACCACTGGGTATTCCCCACTGTACCCATCTCAGTTCATGTGGTTCAAGTAATCTGACCAAATGCTCCAACTCCAGGAATGGGAACATGACCCCTCTGAGGTCACTAAGTTAGTAGATATAATTTTGCAGCTGGTAGTCTTTTTATTATCGCAAGCAGAGAGAATGCCTGAAAAGAAAACCAACAGAAGGAAGCAACGTGGAAAAATGAAAACAGATTCTTAATGACATCATTTAACATTTGGGTGTAACCTTGTCTGAAGCTATTGTATCCTAGAGTTTGCAGTTACACGAATCAATCATTTGCCTCCACTTTTGGTCTGGGCCAGTTTGCACTAACTTTCTGTCACTTGAAACTAAGCACTTTTTCACAAATAAAAACAATTTTAAAGATCACTTTATGGTGTTACTGAGTACTCCATTACAGTAAGAGGATAACAAAGCCATATTTGATAATGGGTTGATGCTTGGGGTGATTGTCATCTAAGAGATTTTCCCGGAAGAGCCGGATCTTATGTGTTAGCAGAATCACTAAGTTCATAGGTCTTTCAGATTGCCTTGGGGTGGCTGAATCCTTGAACACTTAATTTGTTTATTGTCAACCATGCTTTGACTGGGGCTATCCTGACTCTCGCAACGTGCTGGGAGAGAGGAAGTTCCATGTTTTCTGGGAAGTGCTCCTGTGGTGCAAAACCCATTACACAAACCTGGTCAAGCTCAGTGTCACGTGTCCTGAAAATTGATAAGGCTCAAGACTATAAGAATATTCCCAATGTATGAAAAGAACCCTGGGTTATAAATCAAAGATTTGTTTTCTAATCCAGATTTTTCCATGACTTTGGACAAACAGTTCACTTCTCTGGGCCTCAGTTTTCTTTCCCAGAGAATGAGTAGCTGAGGCTAAGTAATTTTAAGGGTATCTTCCACCATCCCAAATTTTATGATTTTACTCTAAACATGTATATTACCAAGTATTCTCAAATTCGCTAACATTTTCTCAACAAGTAAAAACAAAATATTTGGACAAATTGCCACATTTCTAGGAAGGTTCATATTTTCACCTTTTTAATCTAACAGAGAGTGGTAAGGCAACGGGAATGAATGACAAATGACTTTACACTGGAAGAAGACAGAGAGGAATGAGACCCAGCGAGATATTTACTGTGGGGGAAGGCAGATGATGTAGAGTTCATGCTTTGACTTCTAGCTCTTGCATCACCAGCCTGTGATCGCAGGTGCTAATTAAATTAATAAAAAGGCATTTTGTTAAAACATGTGCCCCACACCTGCTGTGTCACCAGGCACAGGTTTCTTGCCTGTTGTGATGAAATGGTTTTTACAATTAACAATGATGGCAAAAAGAAAACAATAGCAAGAAGGAAAAGTCAAATTGTAGCCAATATGACCCTGATTTTTCCCCCACAAATGCCTACTAATTTGTGATGACACATTAGGAAAGCACATATTTTGAATTTGACATTCCCAATTACTTAGGGCGTGACAACTTTGTTTAATAGTTATTATAATTCCAAGAAATAACATCCTGTCCTCACCCAATTAAGGACAAGAATGATAAACTGAGAAATTACAGCTTGTAAAAATAAAGCTTTAGATGCAGACAAGGAGCACATCCATCTCTCCATAATGATGCTTTTACTGAATGGTCTGGGGGGCACTTGGAAGTATTTTAAGTAGCTCTAGTAATGTCTCTTTTTTGACTTGAATGCAGATGCCATATGCATTCAAGTTTTTTTTTTTTTGAGGAAGATATATTTTAAGAAATTTTTTTTAGTTGTAGCTACATTTTATGTTAAAAAGGGACATATCCTAACATATTAAGATTATATTAATATTTATTAACAGTTGTGAGAGACTTAGAACCCAAAATAAGAATCTATTTCTCTCCCATCCAGAAATCCTGGCAGAATACTCAAGTCTAATAAGATGCTCCACGTGTTGGGGACCAAGCTGTTCCCACCCTGTTGCTCCACTGTGCATGACATCTATTCTCAAGCTCATCCCAAGATGAATTTTCACTTACATCTTCTTGGCAACCCTTGGACACGTGACATGGCTTCAAGGAGGCTGGAAAAGTCAGTCTTTCTTCTAGGCAGCCATGTTTAAATTGTGTGTTCTACTATTATAGAGCAAGGGTCAGCTAACTTTTCCTATAAAGGGTCAGTTAGTAAATATTTTAGGCTTTATGGGCCTCATGGTCTCTGTCTCAACTACTTAACTCTGCTGTTGCTGTGCAATAGCAGCCCTAGACAATACATAGACAATGTGTGTGGCTGTGTTCCAATAAAACTTTATTTACAAAAATAGGTGGTGAGCTGGATTTGGCCCACAGGCTGACACTATTATAGAAGATGGATAAATAGTAGGGATAACTAGTAAGCTTCTGCTACAACAGGTAGTAGAAATATTAGTAAAATTAACTTTGGTAAGTCCTCTCCTCACTTTTTAGTATAGTTAGTGGCAAGCAAAATTGCCAACGGTTAATAAGAATCAGCAAGATGTAGCAGGGGGTAAATTTGTTTAAGAGTCTCTTTGGAAGACTAGTTAGTGAATTCCAATTATGCCTTTTGTTTACCATTCTGACTCTTATTTTGCTTAAGTGAAAACTCCTGTCTTGTGTCTGACCTCGGTAAGAGAATGGTTGTTTTCTGAACAACCACTGGGAGATGCAAGTTTCCGTGAAATAAGCACTCTGAAGAGAGTACAGAGGAAACATTGAGAAAATTCCCTGAGGGAATAATTATAGCTTTTCCCCTCTTCTTGGCAGAGTGGGATAAGGCTGTGATCTTATATTTAATTATATCTCACTTTAAGATCTTTTCTTTCTTGGTGGACAGGGGAGAAGAGATGCAGGATTAAAGTAGAGAGCTCCCCCAGAGCAAAATAAAACCTAAAGAAACTTGATAAAAATTCATTGTGGAAATTTTACTTTTCATTAATTTTATTTATCTTTTTTTCCTGAATGCAAAGATAATGCATGATTTAACAAGTCAAATGTAAACATACAAATACAGAATTGAGAGTCTTCATAATCCACCTTTTTTACATCAAACTCTGTGCCAGGAAGAAAGGATTGTTATAGTAACTTCTGTTGCTTTCAGAACTCTCAAAGTGAGACAAGCCACTCAGCAAACTGCCCTCCAAGTTTCTTTTTCTTAAGATCCACTCAAAGGCCGGGCGCGGTGGCTCACGCCTGTAATCCTAGCACTCTGGGAGGCCGAGGCGGGCAGATCCTCCTGAGCTCAGGAGTTCGAGACCAGCCTGAGCAAGAGCGAGACCCTGTCTCTACCAAAAATAGAAAGAAATTAATTGGACAGCTAAAAATATATATAGAAAAAACTAGCTGGGCATGGTGGCGCATGCCTGTAGTCCCAGCTCCTTGGGAGGCTGAGACAGTAGGATTGCTTGAGCCCAGGAGTTTGAGGTTGCTGTGAGCTAGGCTGACGCCATGGCACTCGCCCCAGGCAAGAGAGTGAGACTCTGTCTCAAAAAAAAAAAAAAAAAAAAAAGATCCACTCAAGATCAAGTTAGTAGGATATTAACTGGCAAGATCTTCCCTTTTCATAGTACTAACTACTACTGTTAAATCGACTTTTAATATCTCCCAAATCCTAATTTTGTATTCAGTTGAAAAGATACTAAACTTTAATTATACTGGTCAAAACATTTTCACTACATGGGTAGAGACAGGAACAACAGTAGCCTTAGATTTCCACGTTTATGAAAGGTGACTCAAGTTAGAATGCAACACTAGAGCTAAAAGAAGCTTAGAGATAATTTAGTCCAAATTCTTTAGCTGGCAGAAACTGAGGTTCAGAGAAGGAAAGAGATGTGCCTTGGATTCATTACCACACCTAATGAATAATTAGATTTGGTAGAAACTCAGGTCTCCTGGTTCCCAGAAACACTCAAAGCTCCACCCTTCCTCCTGATGAGCTGGACCCAGGGAGAGTAGCCTGTGCAGGGAACAGGAAGCAGAGGGAGTTGCTGCCTCAGGAAGTGGGTGGATAAGATGCCTGGCTTCTCCGTTTCTTCTTGCAACAGCAGTAAATAAGGAGGGCCTTAGCTGCTTCTGAAAAAGCCGTCCATCCTCTGAATCAAGGATGCAGCGTGGTGGTTGCACGGAGACCCGTCTGGGATAAGCGGAGAGCATGCAGTGTAAGAAGCACAGGAAGGGCCCTCACAGGATTTCTGGCCCCATGTTTGTAACATTCTGGGCTGTCTCCAGGTTTTTCAGATGGTGTCAAGGAATTATCCCCAAATCTATTATAGAATGTATTTAATTTACTTTGGCTTAATAGGACAGCTTTTGGAAGAAAGGAAATGTGTCAAATTTAGACCCAAGAAAAAGGTTACCAACATTTCTCAAATGGTTGTAATTACTAAGCATTAAAGATTTAAACTAATACGTATGGTGGTATAGTTTTATAAGGGACATAAATACTTAGAACATCCCAACAGGTTTATTAATTTCAGGGTCATCTTCATAAATGGATAAAGTTTTTGTAGATGCATATGAACATATGGGTATACCTATGTATATATATTCATATTATGTATATGTAATATACATATTTAATATACACAAACATGCATATATAAATAAATATATTAATACATGTCTCTATGTATATATGAGTATATGCATACACACATACAGTACATATATATTAATGTGTTTAGATTAATTGTAACTGTATATGTTATACATGTATAGTATGTGATATCCATGTTTGTATACATATTATGCATGCATATACATATATGCATGTATATGTGTACGGATTCATATGCACATGTGTTCACATGCATCTATGAAAATTTTACCCATTTATGAAGATGATACTGGAAATTAATAAGCATGTTGGAACTC
>RJWJ010027433.1:0-22185 GCA_004363605.1 Indri indri
CTGATATCATTACCTTGAGGGTGAGAGTATAAATTTTGGGGGATGTAAACATTCAGGCCACAGCACTCCCCTAAGCCAAAAGTAATACATAATGGTTCTGTTTATTAAGTAGCTAGGTCCAAATAATTTGCTAGTAGAAGTTTGTGCAGTGTCAGCACATGCTGCTGTGAAGTCTTTACAAATGTAAACTTCTGTGACTTCCCTGTGTACCTCAGTGCACAGTTGGGAACCATAGCTCTACACACTATCCCATTCCACTGTCTTTTTTTTTTTTTTTTGCTTCCATCACCCACTGGGACCCATGTCCACAATTTCCTGCCACACATGCCTTGACACAACACTCCACAAGCAAACACAAATCGATGGCAGTATTTATATTTATTTTTGCAATTCCTTGGATAAAAACCATTTGAGCAATGTTTGGTAAGGTGTTATTCTCATAAAAACATCTTTCAAAACAAATGTATTTCTATTTTTCACAAAAGTTAAAATTACATGCTGAAACAGAGTTAATCACTTAGATAACACAATACAATATCAGAAGACTTGCAGAGTAAGAATAGATAATGAACTACATCATTAAACTAAACAATTACACAGAACTAGAAAACTGACTCAGTAGTAAAATATAAAATCTACAATTATAAATATAAATTTGGTCCATGGAGACACTAGAGCAGTATTTACAGTAAGTATCAGATTATTTCTACTTTAGGTGAATGCTACAGTTGTAAAATGCTGCATATCATAGGGAACAGTGTTTTATTTACAGTCTACTATATTAAAAGTTATATTTCTAGCAAATCTGATGATGGCTACAAATACAGCTAAAAATTTGACACTAAAAACAAACATTTTGTGTAGTTGGGAATTCCTAATACCTATAAATTGAAATTTCCTGTTAAAATCAATACAGAAAAAAGTACCACAAGTCCATTCTTAGAAATACTGTAAAATTCAATCATTTTAGTTCAAACATAATAAGTGAATTACAAGAAGTCTTGCAAAAAGGCACACATTGTTAATGATGTAAATTTGGCAGCAGAATCCTATGTCATGTAAGTTACTGTCAGATGACGGGAAGTAAACAGATAACAGAACTAGACTGATTTTCCTGTGTAGTTTTAGAAAGAGGAAGACAAAGCTTAGATGTGGGCTCCCACACCCGCTTCTGTGTTAAACTAAAGACTCTAAGCTCTCAGCGATATTTCCATCAGCTAATGCTGCACCATTACTGTCCAGAGAGGTGGATGGATTCTCTTCCTGTCTTGTGCTCACGAGGCTGAGGACCACTTTGTAGAGAAACTGATACTGCTCCTAGAGAACAGAAAATGGGAGGTCATGCACAGGAAGCTTAGCAAGGTCATAAATTTGTAAAACGCAGGAATATTTTTAGACACACTTCGGCACTATTCACGGAAGGGCATTGTGTTAAGGGCTTTGTTATTCTCAACAGAAGTACACGATCTATCTTAATGTCTCTTTCTGATTAAATTAAAGTAACTTTTCAATCAGAGAACATTCATTGACCTAGAATATTGCCCACATACATTTGCCAATGATAAGCACTTCATTCTTATTTGTTTGCTCCATGGAATCTGACTGTGATGTGACAGGGTTCCCTTAACGGGGAAACCCTTCGGCATTAGGCACCTGTAACCCATTCAGAATAAGTTTCTTATTCATTGTCTAGTTGTTACGAAATCCACTGGGTCTGTTTACTTATGGAGAGGTCTCAGAAATGACAGCACTGCCAGCCAGGGACCCACATAGAATGCAGTCCTTTCCAAGACTCACTGTTTACCAGGAAGAAGAATTTCACAGTCTATGAGCCTGATTGGTCCTATGCTCTGCTCTGAGTAAAGGTGACTGTGTGCTCTGCTGTGGTCTCAGAGTATTGATGCATTGACGAATGATGCAGTTTTTCTCTTAGAGATGCCATCCCAGACAGTCTGGGGAGAGGGACAGGCAGAGAACCCAAGCCAGTTACTAGCACCATAGTGGAAAACCATTAGGACCACATGCAATCCAGTGCATCATTAAATGTATTTGTGAAATTCGCATCTCCAGAAAGAAATTTCACACCGGACAAGCTTGATACAATGCAGCTGGCCTGAATGAGATTTTTAATATGGTCTTCTCTGAAGTGCATGTGTGCAAGGATTACCTTGACCTCTCACCAACTGGTGTGGGCTGGAGTTTTGAAGATGGACCCTATACATACATACATATGTAGACCAAGGAGCTAAAGGTGAGCCTATGACTTCTACATTCACCTGAGCTTCTCCATTGGGGTATTTATACTAAGTTCTCTATTGTGTAAAAAGCCCCACATGAGATTTAAAATTTTTTAATCTATCAATTTTCTGGAAGATAAACTTTATTTATTGATTGTTGTTTTGGTTCCAAGGACTTGTAATTTAGCTTGAAACTGCATGCTAATGTTATTAGTCAATGTGACCTTTCTTGATGCATGACAAAGTAGCCTTTAGGAAGGAAGTAGTACTCTAAAAGAAAAAATAATAGTGAAAATTTTCTAATTTCTCTAATAGTGAAAATTTTGGTTCACTGTTTTATTACTTACAATGTCAGCAAAGACTCCTGGCCTCATCAAATTGATCATCTTGGCTACCTGGTAAACATCCATGGAATTTTCTTTTTCCAGTTGGTGCATAAGGGTTGTCAGAGCACAGAAAGTTCCTGCGGTCACTCCTCCGTGCCTTGTAGCAAAGGACAGGGAAAAAGATTCCATTCAGATGCAGCAAATGCTCACATGTGGAATTCACAGAGCAAGTAGCCTTGACAACTTTGCAGTTAAAACAATGAAAATTTTAATTAATTGTCTCTCTTTACTGTCTTATGCTTAAAACTATGGTTTCATTTGAAACATTGCCAAGTATTCATATTAATAATGGCATGCTTTATATAAGTTTAATATTTGCTTATTTTTATACTATGAAAGGGGCTGACATTAAATAAAAAATGATCTGACCAAGGTCGTTATATATACACACACACTTATGTATCATATATAATATGTATATAATTCTAGCAAATGCATGTTTTATTTGTTTATAAAAGAAGCCTGGAAAGATTTGTTGGATAAAGATTCCCATTTCTGATAAATAAAAATCATAGCAATTTCACCCCTGTCCCAGGAGATCAATGACCGAAAAATGTCTCTCTGGTTAGCTCCTGTAAAATTCCAACGCTTAAGCACTAACTCATCACACAAAGTGTTCTCAGAATAAAATTCAAGAGCAGATTCCTACGATCACGACTCCATCTTCAGCTTTCAACAGGGGCTTCAAATGAAGTAAAAAAATAATGTTCTATGTCAACTTTGTTGATAAGAAGCTGATAATCACCATGGCCGAATCATCACAGTTGGTCCAAAGCTTTAGGTTAGTCAGAACACAATAGAAATATATATATACCCAGAGAATGCTCAGTTGTGAAACAATTTAACATGTGGAACTTACTCATCATGAACAATCATGGGTCCATCCCTGTTGGCAGCTTCTTCTTTGATAATACTTATAAGTTCAAAAGTTTTACTAATGGGGCTATCTGGATTTGGCCATTTGGGGCACTGAAAATGCCTCACTTCAAGTACATAATCATCCTGTAAGAAGAAAGAAAAATTAACGTTTTTAAAAGAATAATATTGGTTAGTGACAGTTTATCATGAGTGGCATAATTGGGGAAAATCAGGAATTACAGTAAGGTAATGAAACTGAACGGCATGCACGAGTGAGCAGTAGTAGTGGCAGCAGTTCTGTCATGGAAGGGAGAAATAGTTGTGATGCTGCATTTACCATGCATAGGATTACTCAGCAGGATTAGAAAGTGCAATTTCTTTTTTTATCCTAAAAATAAACCTATGTGTGGGTGTATCATATCAATGCTAGTAAACCATGAAACATGTACCAAAGATGTGCCTGCACTGCTAAATTTAAATTTTAAAAATAAATCTTCAGTGCTAAAATTTGTTTTGAAAATAGCATAAACCTCTTCAAAATGCCACCAATTTTCAGGCTTAACTAAGGGAAGAATGAGATTGCACAACACAGTGGGAAAAATGCTGGCAAGAAGGTGGAGATCTAGGTCCAGCTATGGTCCCAGTTCAGATTCTTGCTTACGTGACTAACCAGACTTTGTGAATTAAGTCTCTTAAACCTCTGACCCCCAGTTTCCAAAAGTGTACTCAATAAAATGCTACATGTAAAAAACAAGTGGCAGAACCTAAATTTTATATGGAAGTGCAAAAGGCTAAAACAGCCAAGATATTCCTAAAGAAGAAAAACAAAACAGTGAGTTAGCTCATCATATATCAAGAATTATTATAAGCCATAAGAATTAAGACACTACTCTTTTGGCACGGGAATGGACAAACAGACCTATAATAAAATAAAGATCCTAGAAACAAGCCCATACATATATATGTATAAACCAGATTTATGACTGAACTGATATTGCTGACCCATAAATGATGCTGGGACAATGAGTATTACATGGAAAATAATGAAACAGGACCCTTGTCTCACAAAAAAATCAATTCCAGGTGGAACTAAAAAACATTTAGAAAATGATGTAGGAGAGTATCTTCATGAGTTCAGAGTAAGAAGGGAATTTTCTTAAAGACACTAAATGATAGGTTTCTTATAAAAGCCAGGAAGGATAGCACTCTGGGAGGCCCAGGCGGGTGGATCATTTGAGCTCAGGAGTTCAAGACCAGCCTGAGCAAGAGTGAGACCTCGCCTCTACTAAAAATAGAAAGAAATTAGGTGGACAACTAAAAATACATAAAAAATTAGCCGGACATGGTGGCACATGCCTGTAGTCCCAGCTACTCGGGAGGCTGAGGCAGGAGGATACTTGAGCCCAGGAGTTTGCTGTGAGCTAGGCTGACGCCATGGCACTCTAGCCGGGGCAACGTAGAGACTCTGTCTCAAAAAGAAAAAAAAAAAAAAAAAAGCCAGGAAGGAAAAGATGAATAAATTCATACCTATTAAACTCCACCACAAAAGATCACAAAGAAAGTAAAAAAAAGCCAAATTGCAAACTGGGAGAAAGTATTTGCAACATTTGTAGCTGACAAAGGATTAGTATCCAGAATACAAAAAGACCTTTGGTAAATCAGTAAGTAAATGATAAATAATCTAATAGAAAAATGGCCCAAAATCATGAACAGACATGCATAAAAGATGAAATCTAAATGGCCAATACATTTATGTAAAGATATTCAACCTTATTTTTAACAAGGGAAATGTAAATTAAAACCACCACGTGATGTCATTTCATTCCCACCACAAGCACCGTGAGCATGTAGAGATTCCAGATCACTCCCACATTCCTGATGGGAGGGTAGCTTGGTAGAACCACTCTGCGGTTGAATAAAGTTGAAGATGCTCATACACAATGACCCAGAACAGGAGTTCTCAGGTATACTCAAGATAAAATTGTGCATGTGTCTAAAACTATTTGTACCAGCACTGTTAGTAAGAGCAACAAACCAAATCAAACAACAGTAAATAAATAAGAAATAACCCCACTGTAGAATGGAAAAAGTATATTTATAATCTGAAATGCTAAGCAGCAGAAGTAAATAAATTTGCACTATCCCCAATCATATGCATAAATTTCAGCAGAATAATAATGAAGGAAGTAGTAAATCTCTGAAAAATACACACATCATCATTTATATAAAGTTTAAAAATATTCAAAAGTGAACAAAATGGTGTTCAGGAAAACAAAGACAAAAGGTAAAATTATAAAGTAAACTAAGAGAGCAATAAGCACCAATTCAGGAAGAGGCCACTTCTGAAGGGAGGAGAGGATAGAATGGAATAGGGAGCACACGAGAGACTTCAAACATAAAGCTTTCTTGAACTCAGTGACAGGTACACAGTAATTTATTGTATCATTTTATACCTGGCACATATTTTATAAATTTTTTAATATATTCAATATTTATTACACGTTTAAAAATAGCCCTCATAAATAAATAAAGGCCCTAGCTTTTGAGTTCAGCACTTTAACCCAAACTTCCAAATACTATGAAATGGATTCTGGTCTATATAGCATAGACCTTCACCTGTCTACCAACTTCAAATGTAGTGAGATTTTGGGGAAAGTGCCTATGAATGTCTGAAATTAATGGAATCCCTCATTTTAGTCTTTCCTTCTTTCTGGACCATTGTTTTAGAAACACTGCTGACCCCTGGTTTAGGTTCCTGGATGATCAAGTTGTCCCCAACAGCTGATTTACATAGATGAGACAGACAGAATTGGGATCAATCATGAATGTGTATTCTCTAGTTCGTTTTCTGCATGATACCAGGAGAAAAACTGTGCTGGTTTCCCAAGGCCAAGCAAAATATTAGAAATGGTTAGGATAATGGGCACGACAAGATAATGGGTATCTAATGATTATTACTCGTGTAATAACCTTACTAACTGGTAACAATGGGAGGAAGGCATGAGAGATGGCAGATCTGAACTGGGGCTTCTAAAGTATTGAGGAAAGAACCACAGGTGGAAATAAGCATGGAATATTAAGAGCTCTCAGGGACCTTAGGAGCCGTCTAGTTCTTGCCCCTCATTTTACAAACTAGGAATGGAAGTTCACTCTCTCAAGGCTGCATTGTTCATCAGCACAACTGGAATAAACATGGTCATTATTTTTGCTTTAATCAAGTAGGATACTATTCCACTGTTACACTGTTTACATTATTAATTTATTTATATTATCAAGTTTATAAGTTTTGGTCATTCAAATATTCTGGAGAACAGAGAATCATCTTATATACTATATATGGTTTACCAATTTCAGAATTAGGGTAAAGTGAAACATTTAAACCATCTAAAATTTTCTGATTGAGAAGGTACTCTGAATCCACATGCCCTAGTCATCATTATTAGGATCTTTTAGTATTTTACTGCAGTTCTACATAAATAATTATCGGCAAAGAATTCAATAATAAATATCTTGCATACAACCAAGAGTTTAATAGAACAATATATTATCTTGTAGATAACAATAGTATTTTTTATATAACCAAGAGTTTAGTAAAATAATCCTAGTTTATTGTACTACATGTTTTTGAAGCACTTCTTCACTTGTCAACTCATTATTTCACTTATCACTCACCAACTCTCTGCATTGGTAGAGAGCAGTCAGTTTCGGTAGGTAGTGTTTTTCCCATTTCACTTAAGAGAATACAAGGTAAGGGCTTGCATTAAAACACAATTTTAGAATCAATAACATTATTCTTTGCTATGTTTATTTTCAACCTAAGTCCTATTAGCCACTGATTTGGAGTAAAAGAGAAATCTTTGATTTCCTGTGCGTGTAGAATTCAGGAATGGTGTAGTTTAATGCTGACTAATTGTTTAATGATTCTATAAGATTTAGAAAATGAAACTGACTAGTAAGGAATATTGATTATTTGAGTAATTTGACACAATTTGGAAAAAATCAGAATCCTTCTTTTTATTTCTGGGAAAGATCCTTAAGTCAGCATATGTCTACTGCATGTTTAAGGTGAAAAGTTTGTTAACTTATATCCTTACCTGTGTTGCTTCTAAGATAAAGTCTTGAATTATGAGCTTTTCCTCATTAGAAAGACATTTGTGTTCTTCAGCCATAAGAGTGACCTTAAAGCTCTCACAATTTATAGGTTCATCTTTATTTGGCCAGTAAACAAACTCATCTTCTGCCTGGAGGATTAAAAGCCAGAGTCTAGATTTTAACAAAAAGCCTACTAAGTCAGATTGTGAAATAAAGTTAATTAGTTGGCATGGAAATTTCAACTCAAATTTTTCTTAGAATCTCAAAATTTACTCTTAAAATCCTCCTGTTGTCTTCAATCAGATCGATGTGCAGAATAAAATACTATACTTAAAACCCAAAAGTATTATCTTGTTATTTTGGGCTGTTAGCTTATCAATAACAATGGCAAGCTTGTTGCTTCTATAACTGACAACCAAGTAAAGAAGATTCAATTGATTTGAAGAGCTCTGCAATTTTTAGCTTCATTTGGAATGGTCAGTATAACTTTGTAGACAAGAACTGAATATCAAAGTTAAGTATCTATGTAAAGCCTAAATGAAATATTTAGTTTGTTTTACTTTTTGGGTTTTCCAAGTACATAAAAGGCAGACTGGGGTATCCTGGTTTTCTGAAACTAAAAAAGTCCTTCCTATACTAGGAATCAAGCAACTGTGTCTTTTTTTTTTTTTTTAATTTCTAGGGACCTCCTTAAATTAAGGGACTCTCCGAATCTCTTAACATGTTATTTAAAAAATGTAAAGAGAAGTGTATAGAGTGACTTCATTCATTGTTGCAATCCTAATTTTCTTAAGTGATGTCACAAAATACATAAATTTAAGTTAATTTTAATCTACTTTCATTTTAAACTGTCATTTATCACTTTGACCTAGGAGATTGTATAACCAAACCAAACCCAACAGCAGACAAAGTATGATCCCAATAACATTAGTTTATTAGTTGAAAACAAAATTACTTTGCTTGTTTGTATGCTGGACTTCTGGCTATTGTAACCTGATGTTTCCCCTGTAAAGAAAATGCTATAAGTGACCTAAGGGATTTACCATGTTTTGGCCATCAGGAATCATAACCACCAGCTGGGCATTATGGTCCCATATCATCCTCCAGAAATCCTTGATGGTATGGAGAAGGGGATGCTGGGTGATGATGAATTCATTGCTCTGATAATAACCCTACAAAACCAAGGAGAAGAAAAGAAGAGCCCTGGCATATGCCTTTAAACATGCACATAACCATTTATAAGTTAATGGACTTTAAGTCAAAGTAGTCTTTTGAACTGCATATTCTATATACATAATAATTTGATTATTATAACCAATGCTTACTAGCCACTTTCTACATGCTAGGTACAGCACTAAGTGTTTTCTTCCTCAAGTCATTTATTCCTCATGGCAATACTATGAGATAGGAACTGTGATCTGTCTGCCCTCCCCATTTTACAGGTTACAAAACTGAGGCTTAAGCTAAATGTTGTGCCCAAGTTTACCTTAAAAAGTTAAGTGTAGTACTCAAGGTTACCGTGTACCGAATGCTTATAAATATTGTTACCTTTTAAATATAAGTTGGACTTCCTCATGCAGAAAAAAGGAGGGCTCAGTTGCCCTTGACACAGTTTCCAGTTCTATACCCTCCACCCCCAGTTCCTTCCTTAATGCGGTCGATCCAGATATCTGCCTGGTAAAGCTTCCTGGTGACCGCTTCACTATGGAACATCTAGAAACATCCTACTCGACTGGTGCTGCTGATCCTCACACTGCATGGACTGTGCAGATAGATCACAGTGACTGCCTCTCAGTCACTGCATGACTGCCTGGAACTCATGCCTGCTTGCTTTAAACCCACTGATTAAAAGTCCCCTGGGAAACCTGTTTGGGCAACGGGCTAGACTCAATGACAGCCTTGGGCCCTCAAGTCCTTTTCTCTCTCTCCCAGCTTGTGTTCCCTAACCTCTGTGTGTGTGGCCTCCAGGTGAGCCATGTACCCTCCACGGTCTGTAAGTGTTTAGGACGCTCAAATTTTCACACTGTGGTTGCCTCACTGAAGCCAAGGATGCAAACTGACCCCCCATGGTGAGACTGCCCAAGGGACCTGTGCCAGTGGATCCCCTGCTGGTGTTCTTTTGTACCAGCTAGGTGATTGTGAAATTCAAAAGAGTTTGATTCAAAACACATCTCTAGGAGCAGACTTACCAAAATGGCTTATGGAAAGTATCTCCTGCACTAGAAAGAGTGGAAATCTACAGGAGAGTTTACATTTCTCACTTTCCACAAGTCCCCATGACAGAATGCCAAATTCACATCTGTCTACTAACAACAGGACACCTTTGGTGTCCAGGCACCTTGCTTGCCTCTACAAAAGAGGAAATAGGGACATCCCTTGCAGATTTTCCTGCAGAAACCTGGAATCCAGTACCATTGGATTATTCATGATTTCCTGATGTTACTTACTAAAATCATGGCTCTCCTAGTCCCTTCTGCTTTTAGATCCCATTCCTATTCCCCAAGGGCTTATTTGCAGGGTGAAATGTATTTAGAAGCCACTACCACATATCTCCCTGTTTTTTGCATGGATATTCCTCAATATTTTCTTTTCTGGATAAATAGAGCAGAGATTTTGGAATAGGAATTAGGACCCTTTCATCTGAAGTCAGGCTTTGTGACTGATTGACCTGAAAATGATATTGAAGGTCACACAACAGGTACTAAAGCACTTATCCCTCACATAGAAGCTCATAGAACAAACGTGTTGTATCTTTAGAAATCCAGGTCCCTCATGAGCCCAGTTTGCAGGTGAGAACTGTGCTGCAAAACCTTGAGTAGTAATGTCGGTGAGATTGGGCTTTCCTGAAGCTGGTGCACCTGGGTTTGCTCAGGGGCCCTGCCTTGGTAAATGAAATGAAGCCTCTTAGATGGCAAGTGTAAGTTTTATATCTACTCATCAGCCCTGAATGTGAGTTTGGTTCCTGCATTTACTCATGTGTCTTGCTTGAGGTTTCTTCAGTCCCAGCGCACATAAAAGCATCAAGGAATGTTGTTATTCCACCGTTGCTGTGGGCCGTGGGCTTGCAGTCATCAGATTTGGCTTATATTTATCAGTGGTGCTGCCCATGTCTGCAGTCTCTGCTGCAGGCAGCCCACTCCAGTTTTTATTTCCATAACAGAGGGTGGCAGGTAGTCTCCCCAGTGACTTCTCTGACTTACCATCATATAGGAGGCATTGATGTAGTCTGTACCTTCCCCATTCAGGGACGAAATGCCAACCCTTGATCTTTCCACTGGAACATAGAACATTCACTGTCAACAGCCACTCTCACAGCACTGTACCATTCCTCCCCCACTGCCAAATGTAAAATATAGCTGCATTTCTCAAGTTGAGTGTCTTTGATCTGTAAGCTAATTTTTCTATACACTTTGCATTCTTAGATGAGACTTCAAGAGTTTATGAGTCCTTTTCAACAGTTACATATTGGCCATACAGAAAAATCTGAGTGTACTGCATTTGTCTGAAGGTATAGTAACACAAATATTGCTAAATTGTCTACAAAGATTTTATTGTAAAAAAAAAAAGCTTTTTCAAGATTCAACATTACTTACCAGGGATGATGGAAGAAGTTCTGTTCTTTTCCCTGTTGCATTGCTTTAGGGCTGTAGAATAGTCACTCTGCTGTATATTTGATTGACTCAGGAGCTGAACAAGGGGGTTAAAAATATATAGGTTATCTCATATAAGTCACTCAAATACACACACACACAGAGGACCCAACTAAGATAAGATACTCTTATTTAGTACTCCATCACATGAATAACCTAGATTCTGTTTATCTATTTCCCAACTAGTGAATGTTTGGGTTATTTCCAATGTTTTTCTATTTCACGCTTTGTAGCCATGAGTATCTCTTTCATGTTTCTTAATGTGCACATATGTGAGGGTTTCCACAGAAAATTAGGAGTCATCAGTGTTTAATTTTTGACAGTCTGCTAGATACAAATGGTATATCATGGTTTTAACTTGCATTTCCTTAATTTCTGTAAGACTGTCAATTTTATTAATTTTTAAGGGACATTGATGTCTTGAGTGCAAATCTATAGTCTTTTTAAAAAGTTGCAAATATTTGTAGTCTCTTTAATCACACAGAAAAATAAAATAAAACTAGATCTCTACCATGCCTCAAACACTAAAACATACTGAAGATGGTCTTCTCTCTAGTGAAGAAGCAATTAAAAAAAAAAAAAAGAAGATGGATGAAATAACTAAAGGTGAAAGCAAAGCTTTATAACTATTATAAGAAAATATTGGAAAGTATCTTTTGATGATTTCAAGGTAGAGAAGGACTTCTTAAGTAAAAATATAATTTGCAGAACTCAAAGAAAAAAATAAATTGGCTGTAAATCTCTGTGTGATTAAAGAGACTGAAGACATTTGCAACTTCTTTAACAGATATTCAAGACATCAAGAACCCCTACAAATTAATAAATGACAATGAAGTATAAATATGAAAAGGCAATCATCAAAGAAGAAATCTTAATAGGTAATGAGTACTAAAATTCACTCAAAAAGAAATGGAAAATCCAACTAGACTATTAAATAAATCTGTTAAAGATAACCAGTAAGCAATCAATCAGTTGCCCAAAATCTCACTTCCAAAATATAACCAGGCCCAAAAGAATTTAATGTGAGGTTTTACCAAATTGTTAAGAAACAGAAAATTCCAATTGTTAATAAAAATTCAGGTGGAAAACTAACCCAACTATCTCATTGAACAAATATGACTTTGATACAAAACAGTAAAAGGCCAGTAAAAGACATTTCTAGGCCAAAATCAATAAAATCCTATTTAAAATATCAGTGACTTAATCCAGCAGTATAATTTTCCTAATATACTGATCAAGTAGAGTTTATAAGGTTCATTAAAAAAATGAAATGATGATTTAACATTAGAAAATATGAATATATTTAGGCATAAAAATTATATGACCCTTTCAATAGATACAGAAAAAGTATTTAATAAAAGTCTATATTGCTCGTTACAAAAACTCTTAGTAACTAGGAATAGAAGGAAGATTTCTTAGCCTTATAGAAGGTATGTACCATAAAACTAACATCATACATAAAAATTAAACTTGGAAATTTTTATAGTATATTCAAGAAAAGACAAGGAATGCCAGCTATTGACACTATTATTCAACATTATATTGGAAATTGGGTTAAACTATAAAAAAATGTAAAGGTATTAATAGAAAAGGATTGCAGATGATACGATTGTTTACAAAGAACATCAAGAGAAACAAAAGTGAAAATATTATTTCTTATTAGAGTTCAATTAATATATATAAAAATCAATAACATTGTTATTCATTGGCTATGGGTGATTAGAAAATGTATTAGAACAAAAAAACCCCACAATTGTAAACAACAACAAGAAAACAGCAACAAAAACTCCAAGGTCTCGAAAAATACACTTAACAAAGGGTGCAATAAAATTATAGAGAAAATTATTAAACTGAATCGAAGAACATAGAATTAGGCCCAAATACATAAAAATATCATGTTGATAAATGGAAATATTGTTAAAATGTTGATTCTCCTTAAATTGAATTTAAAAGTCAATGTGCTATCAATCAAATTTTCAGCAGGACAACACATTTTCATTTAACATAGGAAAGTAAAGAGCCAAAACATCCAACCTATACTGGAAAAGAAGGAATAAGTGATAGAATTCTTTTGTGTCGTATATGGAAGACTTATTAAATATTATAATAGTATTGGAACACTGAAGAATCAACCAGAGGAATCATGCATATGAGGAAATCTGCTATGTGATAGAAATGACATTACAAATTAGTGAGGGAAGGGCAGACTAATTGATAAATGATGTTAGGAAAATTTCCATGATTAAATCCGAAGGCCTCCTCCATCCCCAACCTATTTGATTTGTCATTAGCATTTACCATTTTTGTCCATGTCCTCCTTGAAACATTGTTTTCTTTGTATTCTATTCTATCCCATTGTCCCAGATTTTCTCCTACCCTCTGATGCTTTCTTTTTCTTTCTTTTGTGGGTTGGCTTTTCATTAGTTAATTACAATTTTTCTTAAATAATCTTTCCCAAGCCTTCTTAAAGGCCTCATTTTTAATTGGCTATCTTATCCAATTCTGAGCCTTCAAGTAACCATCTTTAAGCTGATCTCTCCCAAATCCATTTCTCCAGGCAAGGTCACTCTCCTACGCCTCAGACCCAGTATTCAACTGCCAACTCTGCATGTTTACTGAGATACCTCCCAAGCACCTCAAACTTAGGAAGGTTTAGATGGAATCACACCATCTTCTGCCCCAACACACCTCTCCAGCATGCACCTCCTCTTCCTGGATTCTCACTCTCAGTGAATGATATCAGCCCCCTCCCAGGTGTCCAAGCCAGAATCCAAGTAGTTATGCTTGTCTCTCTTGCCTTTCTGTGGTGTCCAAACAATCACCAAGTCTTGTGTTTAACTCTTAAACAGGCCTTATGCAATTCTTCCATGATAAGCTGCATCCTTCCCTGTACTCCTACAGTTTCACCTCTATAATGGCATTTTTCACACTGCTTTGTGTTTGTCTGTTTTCTCACCTGCAACCCCCATTAGACTGCAAACACCATGAGAGTAGATGCTGGGCATGTTCTTTTTTTTTTTAAATTCATTTTGTATCCTAGTACTAAAAACAAAAGCCTGGTATCTGGTAGATGTCTGGTAAGTATTTGTTCATAGACATGCAATATATTTCAATGAAATTTTTCTATGGATAAACTTGAATGAATTCTTTTTTATAGGATAGTAAACACATACACATTTACATTCCCCTACTTATGATGTTAACAGGAAAGAAAGTCAAATATGTCTCCTTTTAACTGGCTTCTGATCTTATTGATATTTTCATTTTGATTCTGGATTATTCAGCTTAAGCCATATCAATTCTTTTATGCAATTGCATAGGGGCAAATCATATTTAGAGAATTTTGTTGAAAGTGGGTAATACTGTGTATGTATGTGTGTATATATGTATACATTTATACACACATACATACACATATATGTATGCATGTGTGTGTGTGTATAATTAATTAGGGAAAAAATATCTTAATGCCTAATTTTAATGTTTTACATTTTTTTATTTTCAGTTTCCAAAATCCAAACTGCATACTTCTTTTTCCACCAAAGCTGTGGTCCCCAGCCCCCAGGCTGTGGACTGGTACCAGACTGTGGCCTGTTAGGGACTGGACCGCGGAGCTCCACCACTCCCCGCTCAACCTCACCCCTTCTTCTGTGAAAAAAATGTCTTCCATGAAACTAGTCCCTGGTGCCAAAAAAGGCTGAGGACCACTGCTAAAAGCATTCCTTTGTGACTCAGATAAGCTTGGCTGAGCGAAACATTTATGTCTTTCCGATAACAGTTTTTAAGTTCAGCATTCACCCCAATCTTTCTCTTATACCTCCAAAAGCACAAAAGTAGCGATGAGAAGGCAAAGTCCTGAGGCAATTCATGTGGCTAACGTCTTCTATTATACATCGTAGGCTGGGGAAAAGCAGGAGAAGTGAAATCTCAAGGTTCGTTAACTCTCCTGGGTTTTTATCTATTTCCTGATATTCTTTCTTCAGAAATTGGCCCTGTTTCTCTAGGAATTCTGAGAAGTAAGAGGACAATGTAGGAATAATGTGGAGCAAGACCACACCCCCCCAAGTCCCCCCACCCGCCTCCTGTGGAAAACTGCAACTCGGTAAATACTGTGGTCCCAGCGGCAGGTCTGGCAATGCCCACTTCCTGAATTCTTTGCTTACTGATTTCTGAAAGTCAGAGAACTAGTGCTGTGGGAAGTATTGTATGGAACAAAACATGCTCTACTCTCTGGTTTACTGCCTCGAGACAGGGCGAGTGGGAGAAACTAGGGTTGAAGGAGCTATTGTTCAGGCGTGGCCTTCTCTGTTTCAGGGGTTTCAAGTGAGACGCAGATTTTTCCAAAGAGTAGCAGGAACAGCCCGAGCCACAGCACTCATCTTTAAGTGGTCTGGTTTTTTCCAAAGTAAAAAGAGCACTTGTAAGGTCTGTATTATATGTTATGTCTGTTCATTCTGTTATGCTCTGTGCCCTCCCTTTCCTGAACCAAGTTTGCATTTATAAAAAGTTAGTTTAGGGTTTCTGAGAACTTTTCCTCTTGCGCCCCAGTCAGAATTGCATTTCTCCATTGTAACCTATTATAAAAAGCAAGGATGGTTCAAATATAAAACCTTTGTATCGACAATGACCTCAGCCCATCCACATGACCTTGTTGATTCACATGAGAATATGTAAGGACATTCATTTCTGTGGTGACATCCAAGAGGTTTCCAAGAGAACTCACCTGGAACTGCTTCTCTAGTTTTGTTTTGCCTGTTGGTCCAGGAATGAGGAGCGCATTGACATAGGCGTGAATATGAATGTCCGCCACCTCAGTTTCTTTACTAAGTATGGCCTCAACCAGTGTATCATGGATGAAGACATACTGTTCCTGGCAAAACAATGACAATAAAGGGACATTACTTTAAGTTCTCTTTACATGTATCTAGGTACAAAAGTGGTACCTTCCCCCGAGAGACAAAGAGAGTTTCACAGAAAGGGGGAAAACCCTCGAAGGATTGCTTATGGACCTGGCGGGAAGTCACACAGGAAAGAGATGGTCATGAGAAAAACAAACTCTTCTCATTCCTTACCTTTTTATTTATTGTATATTGTTGACATTTGTGGGTAGGAGGCAGGAAGATTTGGGGAGGCAAAGCAACACCCCCTCTGCCTACCTCTCAAACCCAGCACCCCTCCACACTTTGTGGGAGGGCTTGGCTTTCCTGACTCCTACACTTCTGATGGGTCTTCCCCTCCTGGCAATTCCAACTCTCCTTTTAGCCCGTCATATATAATTTAACTCAATTTTATATGTGGTTGTTAATAATTCTTTTATATTTCATACATGGGACTCTCCCCTGGTCTTATCCAACCAGAATGCCACTTGCTTGACAGAAGGAAGTTGTTTGGTTTGGTGTGAAGCTCACTCGGTCATATTTGTTTTTTATTGCTTTCAAGATGCTATCCATGGTTTTTAATTTTTCATTTTTATTTAGAAATAGTAAAAATAAAATACATATTTGCAGACTTTATCTTATGTCATATGTGGGTAAACTATATGGACATAAAAAGGGATATAATTGGAGCACAATTCATACAATTTAAACAGAAAAGTGAATCCATTAATTCACTACATGTATGAATAACTTGAGGTTTTTACCAGCAGGGATGATCACTGACTGATCCAAATTACTCTTTTTCTGGATCTTCTCCAATGCCATTTTAAAGGATTATTTCCCATTTGGTCACAAAATAGACAAAATTTAGCAGGCCCATTCATGGCATATCTGTAGTTACCTGGTGCTTTGGGTTGAATTGTGTCCCCCAAGAAGATATGTTGAAGCTCTAACCCCCTAGTACCTCAAAATGTTACCTTATTTGTAAATAAGATCATTATAGATCTAATTAGTTAAGATCAGGTCACCTGACGTAGGGTAGTGACTGGTGTCCCTATAAGGGGGACACAGACACAGAGGGAAGACAGCCATTTAGACATAACGGCAGAGACTGGAGTCCTGCTGTCACAAGTCAGGGAACATCTGAGGCACCAGAAGCTGGAAGAGACAAGGAAGAATCTTCCCCTAGCAGCTTCTGAAGGAGCAGGGCCTATAAACTCCAGCACTGGGAGATAATATATTTCTGTTATTTTAAGCCACCCAGTTTTTTTTTAAGCACATCATTTTTATTTTATTATTTTGCATTACTTTGTAATTCATAACTTTCACTCAGTATTAATAGCAGAATCGGCTCATGGGAGGCAGAACTTAAAGTATTCAATCAAAGAAATGCAAGTCAATTGCAATTTTAAATGGGAAATGATAATCACTATAAATTAATGAATTTTCCCAAAAGGAGTGTAATTCATATTTTGGAGACCCTCTTTATTAAGCTACACTTAGCAATATGTTCAGCATTCTTGCATTTTCCCCCTGTAAGTCTCCCCCATATTTTTTTGACTTAATAGCTGACTTTAAAATATAATTTTATTAGAAAATAACTTTTGCAGTAATTACATCAGTTTCTGATGAAAAACTGAATTTGCTATAATTGAAAGGTTGTATACGTCCTAAATTTCATTTTAAAATTGTTAATGGTTGTATAATTTTGGGGGAGGCAGGATGATTTGAAAAATATTAAATGGGCATAGAATTATTAGCTTCAAATTGAATTTAACTTATTGTGGGTGTTCTTGAGGCTTAAAATTAGTCTCTTACTAAATATAATGTGAGGAAGTATTTTACTTGGGAAATAGAATTTATTGCTCATTCCCAAGAGAGGCACAGGTCTGGTTTGGGAAAATTAGTCTCTGACATTGGAACCTGCTTTTGGGTGAACTTCATATTCTCCTTAAATGAGAAATTAAGTGGTACAAGATAATATAAAAAGGAGATATTTGCAAGCTGCTATTTAAGAAGGAATTCCAAAGTAGGAAGTCTAGAAAGGGTGACCGAGTCTCTATTTTTCACCTGTTTTTTAACTTTCACTTGACACCAGATGATTTGAATCTTCAGAGAAGGAAAGGATTTAGGAAAATACCTTCACTAGGCTTTAATTTATATTTTTAACCGTGTGCTCCTTTCTCTACCAAGGCAGACTTTCTTTCTTTGGCTCCTTTGATTCTTTTTTTGTTTGTTTGTTTTCTTTTTTAGAGATGGGGTATCACATTTTCCCCCCAGGCTGGAATGCAGTGTTGTGATCACAGCTCACTGCAGCCTCCAACTCAAGCGATCCTCCCACCTCAGCCTCCCAAGTAGCCGGGACTACAAGCATGCATTACCATGCCTGGCTGATATATATATTTTTTTTTTTGGTGGAGACGGGGTTTCTTTTATTCTTTGCCACTTTGTATGGATTACTTAAAAAAAAAAAAAAAAACTACCTGAAATAGATGTCATCATTTTCTGCTCTAAAATTCTCTATGTAAACTTGTGCCATTTTTCTTTAATGACTGTTTTTGGTTTGCCTAAAAACTTGTGCCATTTAAAGTGTGTTTGATTCTCATTGTTTACCATCAATTTTATCAATTGTTTACTGAGCACCTTCTTTGTGCAAAACACTTCTGTGATCTGGAGACACAGCAGCAAGACAAACATGGTTGCTGTCTTCAAATAATTTGCCTTCTGGTTGGAATTAAATTTCTTTTGAAATGATGCATCTTTTCCTTTACAGCATTGTGGCACCATCTGAAATTGTTTACACCATTCCAACAAATTGGAATTAGTCCCATTGTCATTGAATGTACATTCTCTGATTAAAATTAAGACTCTTCTCTCCTTCGTTGGTTACTTGTTTAGTTAGATGCCATCTGAAAGGTGCATTTTGTTTTTGTTTTTTTTTTAATTTCAGAATATTGCAGGTTTACAAATGTTGTGGTTACATGGATTGCTTTTGTACTGCTTGAGTTAAAGTTATAAGTGTGCCCATCACCCAGGTAGTGTACATTGTACCCGATAGGTAAGATTTCACCCATCCTCTCTACCCACTCCCATCTGCATGATTTCCATTGAGTTTTACTTCCATCTGTGCACTTGAATGCTGATTGGTTAGTTCCAATTTTATCAAAAAGTCTCAAAACAATAGATGCTAGCATGGATGAGGAGAGATAGGAACACTTGTATGCAGCTGGTGGGACTGCAAACTAGTGCAGCCTCTATGGAAAATAGCATGGGGATACCTCGAAGAACTAAAAATAGACCTACCATTTGATCCAGCAATCTCACTACTGGGCATTTACCCAAAGGAAAAAAAGCCATTTTATCAAAGAGACACTTGCACTAGAATACTTATTGCAGCATAATTCATAATCACAAAGATGTGGAATCAACCCAAGTGCCCATCAATTCGTGAGTGGATTAATAAAATGTGGTATATGTTCACCACAGAGTACTATTCAACCATTAAAAAAAATGAATTAATACCTTTTACAACAGTCTGGATGGAACTGGAGACCATCCTCCTAGTGAAGAATGGAAAAACAAACACCACATGTACTTACTATTAAAACCACCCAGTTTGTAATACTTTGCTATGGCAGTCCTAGCAGACGAATACACCTATATTTTAGTGATGTTTGCAAACCTTAGATGAATAAAGTTATCTTTTTTAATCATACCTCAGTTTGTACCAAATAATTTCTTTGCGAGCGAATGTGTTTTAAGAAACCAAATACGTTGACAGTTCCTTCATGTTGAATCTGCTGCAACATACTGTCTAGCACAATATACGTGCCTGTTCTTCCAACTCCAGCACTGAATAGAATACAAATAAAGAAATATTTCAATGTTAAGCATAAAATAAATTTAAAACTATGTCACTACTGTCATGATGATTAAAATAATTTCCTTCCCCACGTAAATGAGGCATATAATAAATTTAGCAATAAAAAATTGTAAACAGTTTAGTAGTTAAGCATAATGCTTTAAACAATAAATTTAAAAGTCCCATTTTAAGTTTTTTTTGCCATTTGTCTGACTTCAATAACTATATTTATTATTCATTACACATTATACAATGAAAATATTATGTATCAGAGTATAGCAAATAGACATGCAGTCTGAGAAAAATGAAAGCATCAGCTTCACCAAATTCTGAAAAGAAAAGGTCCCTGGGTCTGTATTTCCAGGTAGACATGTTTGTAAAGGTTTCTGCGTTAATGGGAAAAAGAATTTAATAAAGCTTTCAGTGCAAATATCATTTCAGTGAGACTGCGAGGAATAAAGCATAACTTCAGTCATTTCTAAAGGGCCATTATCTGTCGACTTCTTCAAAGCCGCTACCAGAGGGACAGAATTCACAGACAGGGATTCTTTTCAAATGTTCCGACAAGTGGGAAGTGCTAGAGTGGAAAATTAGCACCTGCTCTGCACAATAGCCTGGTCCTTCTCCATTTGCTAAGAAACAATCCCTGACCTTCAGAGCTATTTTACTTGCATCTTCCTGTTTTCCTCAGCTTATCGTCAGGCAAACAGATTTTAAAAAGTCAAGATAGGTCTCTCAAACTTTGTCTGAGGATAACTCCTGAAATAGGTAATTAGAATGTGTCAGAGAAGCTGTATATCAAAGGAAAACACTTGCCTCTGTAAAAACAGACAGTGCTTTGACAAAAATACTGCAGATAGAAATGAATTGAATTTTTGTGTTCATAAAGCTTAGCACATAGCGTTGAGTAAACATTAACTGCTATTATTATTTCAGCTAAAAAATATTAGAGGATAGCATCTAACGTATTTTTTTCTCTTTCTTCAAAATATCATTATTTCTATTTATCAACCCAGTCTTGGAAATTAAAGTTCTTGGGTACCGGTAAATTGATACTATATTTAATAGGATGTATTAGAAATAAGTCAGGAAAATGAGAAAGGGATTTTGGTTGCCAAGTCTTTAAAAACACCTTTAAAGTTATTTTGTCAAATTTCTTACACTCGGTGTGCTTTGGATTCTCTGATGTACACCTGGCACAATAATGCTACAATAGACTATTAACTCTTAGGAACAGGGATTGTGTCTCAAACATTTTTATCCCACAGTGTTACATGTTGTAATAAATATTTGCTTAACAACAAAAACGTTGTTCCGCCTGCCTCACATGGTTAATAAGCTGAAATCCAATTCAACAATCGAATAATAAACATCATAAAAATACTTGGTGCTTTGAAATATTCAGCAATCAAATTCTGATTCTGGCATACTCATTTTCTAAGGATTAATACTTATGAAAATGAACATGTAATTTCATCCCCATCACTTCATGAAATCATTTCCATGTAGGCGAAAACTTTGTTCTATTGAATTCCTTTTTGTTAGCATCAGCAATCTATGGGTTTACAGGCACATCTCTTAGACTCACCTGCAGTGGACGACAACAGGCCCCACTGCATGGCGCTTGGCATGGGCTGCCTTTCTCACGAAGGTCAGCACGGGCAGTGAGTACTCTGGCACCCCCATGTCAGGCCACTGAGTGTAGTGATACTGGGTGACCACACGCCCACTGGGTCTTCCTTTCTGGGAGCCCTGGAAGAGTTCAGACAGCTAATAACAGTAACACACACACATGTGGGATTCTTTTTTTTATTTCAGAAAATTATGGGGGTGCTTAAACATCAAGTCAGGATTCACAGCTTGATGTTGGCAGTCTATAATGAAGCAAAAAATGTACAATGTTATTCGTGATAGTTAATTTTGCATCCACGTGGCTAGGAGGCTATGGTGGCCAGTTTGGTCAAACACTAGTCACACCAGATGTTGCTGTGAAGGTATTATTTAGATGTAATTAACATGTAAATCAGTAGACTTTGAGTAAAACAGATCACCCTTCATAAGGTGGGTGAGCATCATCCAGTTAGCTGAGGGCTTTAAGAGTAAAGTCAGAGTTTTCCTGAAGAAGTAATTCTTCTCAAGACTGCAATGTAGAAATCCTGCCTGAATTTCCAGCCTGCTGCTCTGATGAATTTGGACTCCAGACTGCAACATCAACTCTTACCA
>RJWJ010027434.1:0-22203 GCA_004363605.1 Indri indri
TGCTCTAAAAATATGTACTGAAAGAAGTTGATCCTTGAAAGTTGGGGTGAAGTGATATTTGAATCATAACTTGAAATTTTGAATGGTTTGGGGGGTGTTATTGTCATATTATGATTTTTCAAAATATAACAATATTCATTATAATCCTTTGTTCTTCCACATTTTTTTGTCTTTAAGAATGAGTTTATTCCTTTATTCTCCACAGATGGTACATGAGGGCTTTGGGAGGTCTATGGTGAGGAGTGGATGTCTTCACTGCTTAATGTGTGCATTACTTAGTATGCCTTTGCTTTTTTTGGTGTGTACTTGGCATCCAATTCAATTTGGAAGTAAGAGCTGATGTAAGCTTCGTTTAATTTACCAGGAGTTCTGCCATGTTCGTGTGTTATATTCATTTGGAAAAAACTCCAGGCAACATTTTTTTCTAAATAAATTTGGTCTTTCTTTATAAATCATTAACAGAATGCTCTGGCAGCTGACCATTATCTTTTAATCAAATAAGTACTCTTCACTATTATTGAAACTGAAGAGGAATCTGAGACTCTCTGCATTTTCTTGAAATAATAAAAGTAAAATTTGGCTTTGAGCTAGAGAGAAGAAGTCATTAATTGTTACTTTAAGTGAATTAACATGAGCAGGTCTGGACCAACTTTTACTCTCCTGTGTAAACAGGAAGAAGAGTTTAAATATCAATGTAACTAAATCTTTAAAATATCTGTCATTTATAATAAGATTTTCTCTACCTTGTTTTCCTACAGTGGAAACAAACCCATGTATTGTTTACATTGCATTATGAATGCATAGAGCATTAGAATTTAAAAAAAGCTTATAATTGAAAACTATCATCTTAATTTAACTTCTCAGCAATTGCAGAAATTCTCATTATTATTGCATATGATTCTCTTGCCTTGTGTGCTAGAAATTTTCAATTGATAAACCAGGCACAGTGGTGCACACCTTTAGTCCCAGTACTTGGGAAGATGAGGCAGGACAATCACTTGAGCCGAGGAGTTTGATTCTAGCCTAGAGCAACACAACCAAACTCTGTCTCTAAAAAATAAATAAAAAGTCAGTTAACATCAATTTGATGGTGAGTACATATGGTGCTTGTTTTTCCATTCTTGTGACACTTAGTAGAATGGGCTCCAGCTCTATCCAGGATAATACCAAGAGATACTAGATCACCATTGTTTTTTGTGGCTGAGTAGAACTCCATGGTATACATATACCACATTTTATTAATCCACTCATGGATTGATGGGCACTTGGGTTGTTTCCACATCTTTGCATTCAACAGGTGTCAGGCAGGTGGCGGGGGGAGGTGGGGATGTGTATATTCACACCTAATGGGTGCGGTGTGCACCATTTGGGGGATGGAGACACTTGAAGCTCTGACTCGGGTGGGGCAAAGGCAATATATGTAACCTAACATTTGTACCCATGTAATATACTGAAATTAAAAAAAAGAAGAAAAATAAATAAATAAATACAGAGAGAAATTTTCAGTTGATAGAGTGATCCCTGTACATTGTGTCAGGTAGAAAGTTATTCCCTACATTGAGTAGAAAAACTAGCTCATCATTGAGCCAAATTCTGCCTTCAGGATCATTTCAAATATTTTAAGAATCTATTATTTTTTATACAAATCACAAATTATCTTTCTTTATATCAAGCAATAATTATTTCCTCTTTAAAATGTTATTCACTCTTCTGCTTTCCATGAACCCAGGGCTTTCTATGGTTTTCCTTCCAAATAGATTCATAGACATCAAGTTGCATGTGTGTGTAGACATACACACACACATCAAGTAATAGATACATACATGCATAAACACAAACATATGCATATATACTGGTAGGCAAAATACTGTGGTAAAGTTAACTATTTTAGTAATGTATTACTATTTTCAGTTGCTTCTTTAAATTATAATGTTATGCTACAAATTTTTAATTTTCTTTAATGATTTGATTTATTCAAAAATTTTTGAGAGTTTTTATCAGATTCCTTAATTGAAAGACTATTATTGAAATTTCGAATTGAAAACAAAAGGAAAATAATGAAACAATTAAAATATTTACCCTATTTTCTTAATATAAGACTGTTTTTTGAATAAATTATATAATTTTTGACATTTCAAGTAAACTCCAATCTTTCCTTGTGTCTTAATTTTTTTTGTTTTGTTTTGTTTTGTTTTTTTGAGACAGGGTCTCACTCTGTTGTCCTTGCTGGAGTGCAGTGGCATCATCATAATTCATTACAATCTCAAAATCCTGGACTCAGGAGATCCTCTTGCCTCAGCCTCCTGAGAAGCTGGGAGTAAATGTGCATGCCACCATACCCCACTATTTTTTAATTTCTTTTTAGAGATGAGGTCTTGCTATTGTCCAGCCTGGTCTCAAACCCCTGGCCTCAAGTGATCCTCCTGCCTCAGCCTCTCAAAGTGCTAGGATTACAGGCTTGAGTCAGTGCAACAGGCCTGTATCTTAATTTTATTTGAAAAAAAGGACATTTATTAATATTCTCTTTCAAAATCTCATCAAAATTTTCAGGTGCATACATTTTAATTTTAAATATCTTTTCATGACTACAATGACTCAAAGTAATAGTTATTTAATTATCTTTGATAAAATTGAGTGAGACAAAATGTTCCCTGTCATCATTTTCTGGTCTTTCTTTGTAACTATATTGGAAAAGAATAAATTGTCCTTTTTATAACCTTTAGTCACTCTCCACAGCTTTAATAACAGGGATCAGGAAACTGTTTTTGTGCATAATGTTACTGGAGTATTTAGATTACATTAACTTGATGATTTTAGCAAATACTTGTTAAATTTAAATTGAACGCATGCTTTCCTTTTTTTAGAGGACAGTTTTATTGAGTTATAATTTACTCATAATGAAATCCACCCATATTGTGTATATATGTATATAGCTCTCAAAACATATACATACGCAGTTTGAAAACATATACAGTCACGTAACCACCAATACAATCAAGATAAAATGTTAGTAACAGTTATCTCCTTCGAGTGTGATTTATGCACGACAAAAGAGAAGTTCAACGCTCCATCTTAGACTACGTTCGAGGAGCAATCCTTTAGAGAGTAGAGTAAAAGGAGACATACAGCCTGAATCCTTGATGGGATTCTGTTATTGCTAAGTCTATCTTGGATCTCTTCTCTGTTAGACTCTTTATTGTGTGAAATAAACTCTTATCATATAAACCATTTTTAGTTGGATGTTATATCACTTGCTCAAATGCAGAATAAATTACAAATAAAAGAATGAATGCAAAGAATATGAAGAAATTTTTTTCAAATGTTATTTTATTTACTTGGCAGTGAGCAATATTTAAAGACATTTGGAAAACTCCTACTTAAAACTAAATTTTATAGAAAACATAATATGTAAATCAGCTCCATCTTTTCAGTTTTACTTTCCTCCATCCTTATACTTTCTTCTCACTACCCTTATTCTCTCAATCCTCTGGACACTTCATGGAATCACCAGAATTTCATCTTAGCGTGGTTAGAGTGTCAGTGATAAAATAGTTTGCTTTAGCACGTATCCTAGCAATATGCCCAGTGATCTCTCTGTGTAATCTATTTGTTACTGTGATGGACAAATTATGCCATGCTGCTTAGAACAAATCATGCCAAACTTATTTCATCAAAGTTTTAATTAAAGTTTTCAGATCTACAGAATTCCTTCAAAATACATATTCATTCAGGCTATTATCAAAAAGATAAAAGATAACAAGTGTTGGCAAGGATGTGGAAAAAAGGGAACCCTTGCATATTCTCAGTAAAAATGTATAAAAGTACATCTGTTATGGAAAAAATTATGGAGATTCCTCAAAAAATTAAAAATAAAATTATCACATTATCCAGCAATCCAACTACTGGGTGTATAGCAAATGGAAATAAAATCAGCATTTTGGAAGGGATACCTGCATTCCCATGTTTCATTATAGCACTATTTACTATAGCCAAAATAAGGAATCAATATAAATGTTCATCAAAGGATGAATGGATAAAGAAAATACGGTGTATATATACACCATGGAATAACATAACATACCATCTTTAAAAAGAAGGAAATCTGTTCTTGTGTGACAACATGGGTGAACCTGGAGAACATTACGCTAAGTTATAAGCCAGTCACAGAAAGACAAATACCATGTGACCTCATTTATTTGTAGAATCTAAAAATGTTAAATGTTAAAAATGTTAAAATCATAGAATCAGAAAGTAGAATAATGATTACCAGGGTCTGGAGGTAGGGAGAATTGGAGTGATGTTGGTCAAAGTGTACAAAATTTCAGTTAGACAAGAGGAATAATTTTGGGAGCTTTATTATATATCATGATGACTATAATTGATTAATAACAATATATTACATACTTGAAAACTACAAAAAGTGTAGATTTTAAGGGTTCTCACCACAAAATAATGAGCAGTATGTGAGGTAATGCAAATGTTACATAGCTTGATTTAGCCATTCTATAATGTATACATATATCGATATGTTCATGCCGCACACCATGAATATATACAAATTTTACTTGCCAATTAAAAAAAGAAATACATATTCATCAACAGAGCATTTGGCAAGGCTTTTCATATTGCACTTGAGAAAAATGTAGTAAATTTTATTTTCCATTCATTTTATAATTATAAGAACAGCATGCAATGTTATGATTCTTTGTCTACATGGAGGGAGGTTTCTAAGGCCTTTATATAGTACTGTTTTCTCAACCATTTTTTTTTTATGAAACCTTTTAACAGAGAAGAAGAAATTAAATTTAAAGAAGAAATTGAACTTAAGGTTATGTAATTCATAACTGCCAAAATAAACACAGAGATAAACACACAAAGCAACATAAAAACCTGATGCAATATTAAAGTCTGTTTTAACAGATAAAGTATTTTAAAGGGTTAACATAAAGTCCAAAAGCTCACACTCAAAAAAGGGATTTATTAGCAAATAACACAATTTCTTGCATTTAGTTTCTAAATTAATTACTCAAATGTGAATGGAAAAAAACATAGCTTGAGGGCTTTTCTGAAAAAGGGATTCAAGGATTTTGTTTATCCCTAAACCAATGTTGTGGCCTAACTTCTAAAAATACATAAAATTTGACTGTATATATAGAAATACAACTTCCATATTGTGGTAAGAGATTGACCATCCTTAATGAAAGAATCTGATAAACTTTTCACTCATCAGATACTTTTCGATTCTGAGTGCCATAATCTAAGAAAATAATGAGAAGTTATAATGTATTGGAAAAACGTATCAATTTCTTGTGTCTTTATAATTCTCACTTGGTCTATTCCAAGAGTCTGTTTATTAATGATATTGAATCTGTTTAGTCTGACCAATATTCTGTTCATCCTCTGAGGGTCTAGAGGTCAGAGACAAAAGAAGCACCAGAGACACTTTTCTGTTGGCCTTGAAAAAGCAAATTACCATATTGTGGGAGGGGGTTGTCTAACAGGAAATGATAGGCAACCTCTAAAAGCTACAGACTACAAGGAACTAGATTCTTCCAAAAATTAGTGATTTTGGAAGAGAGCACCAAGCCTCATGTAAGAGTGGAGCCCTGGTTGACTTAATTGCAGCCAAGTTGCAAGGTGATTATAGCTTTAGCTGTAGCCCAGCTTAACCAATGCTGAACTCCTGACCCATGGAAACTGTGAGATAATAAACGTGGTGTTTTAAGCTTCTTATTTTGTGGTAATTTTTATGCTGCTATAGATAAACAATACAGCTACAGTGTGGTGAGAAGGCAGGCCCAATACTAAAATTGTCAATTCATTCATTAATTCATTTATTCACTCATTTAGTATTTAATAAGTATCTATTATGTACCAGGTATTTTCCTAGAAACAAGATGAGCAAAAGTTATACAGTCTAGTCCCCGCTTTCAAGAGGCATAGAGTATAACAGAGGAGAGAAGTAAGTTTTACAGTCATAATTATAAAAACTGAGCTATAGGCACTAAAGTAAGACTATGATTTTCTCATTGCATATACACATCAAAGAACCTCTCCTAGGTTCCATAGTCAGGCAGTGATGTTTAACCAGACATTGGAAGGATTAGTTGGAAAGAACCTTCTACATAAAGAGGACAGTATGGTTGCTTGGCTACTTCAATAGAAGAAAATCCTACTTCTATTGTTGCCTGTTCCCATTAAATGATACATTTCCATGAATGCAGAAATTGTATCTTGTTTCTGTTTTACTCACGGATTCTAGTACATTATAAAATACTATGTACTGGACGAATAGACAAATGAATGAATGAATCATTGATATCACAAGAAAGTGGAGTTTGGCTATCTATACGAAAGGTGTTTCTCATCTTAGAACTGCCCAAAGATGAAACAGACTACCCCTCACAGGGTAGCTGGATCCCAGTTACTTGAAGTCTAAGCAGACACTGTGATTATCACTCAAGAGCATTGAGACTGTCAAATAAATTCTGGTTTTCAGCATATGCTTACTCTTAGAAGTGATAAATAGAAATCATGATAGAGTGATGTGTCTTTATGAAAATCAGAAACAGCAAATGGAGAAGGCAAACTATCAGAAGACAAGAGACTTGGACTAGCATAAGATGCTTTAAAATATAGAGGTAGCATAGAAATATAAAAGAGCACTTTCAACACAGAAAAAAAATCACAATATATTACCTTAACAGAGTTCAAATAAAACAATGCATATAAAGAAATGAGAATTATCTGTATATAAGGAATGCTATTTCAGACTTTCTGAGCCCCTTTCTCACAAGAAAAACTTGTGTTCAAGATATACAAACAATTTAAATATGCATGCTCCTTTAGGGTGGGGGAATAGTCTTCAGAATTCAAAGAATCTTTAGTGCCTCAGTCTAAAGACATGACCTTTTTCTCTGTTCAATCAATCTCAAATTTCAAACTGGAGGTGCAGATGTTTGGCCCAAGTACTGCAACCATAAGCAATAGTGGGTCAGCTTTTGTAGCTGAAACTTTTTTTTGTTTGTTTGTTTTTTAAGAGACAGGGTCTTGCTCTATTGCCCAGGCTGGAGTGCAGTGGCATAATCATAACTTATTGCAGCTTCCTTCGAACTCCTGGGCTCAAGTGGCTGAAACTTTAACAGACTTTTTTGTGGCTTAATCTCCAGAGTGGATAGTTATGTGTAGGTATTAAAAGATTCAACTAGACCAAGATGATTTGACGACATGTGTGATCAAAATTGGTCATCGCTTATTTAACAATCTTACCTTGGATTTGTTCTTAGTATTTTTCTGAGGTGATAGACAATAACCTAAATGCATGTTTTAATTATTGCTTAGGTACTATATTTATCGAAGATAGTTCACATTCCAATTTGGGATAATAATTTTGCAAATATAAAGAATATTGTGAACATCAAGAAAAAAATTTTACTTATATAAAATATAATCAATAATCTCTCTGATAAAATGTCTATCTTTGGTAATAAAAGCCAGCTGTTAGCTCCTTGAGGGGAAGAGATTTGGCTTTCATAGTCACTGTTAAGACGTTAGAGATTAATATAGTGCCTGAGAAATAGTAGATTTTAAAATATTTGTTGAGTACATTAGTAAATGCATGAAAGGATGTTTTGTTATTAAACTATTCAAAATAGTGGCCTTTTACAAATAATTTTATATTTTAAAGTACTTGACTAGATTTATTTGTTATTAAAAATGCTTTCAATACAATTCCTATTTCATTTAATAAGTAAAAATCATGTTGATTTTATTATTTAATGTAACTTCTCACATTTTATGGACAAATGTTGGGATGATATTGTTATGATTACTAATACAATTATCTTGACAACCAGTACAAGAAAAAAAAAAATAGAAAAGACCAAAATGTTAAATTGTTTAGTTAAATAATTTCTAATCTTATAAATGCTCACATGACTTAATCAGCTTCATTTTAGATAAATAAAGAAACTGGGAAAAATAAGAATAATTTAAATTAGATTTCAGAGTAGAAAAGTTGAATGTAAAATGTTAATTCATGCAGCTGTTATGATACTGTCCAGAGAATTGGGACTGTTCTCACAATTTTTATATTGCATAAACTGAATGACATATACTATTTTAAAATGTTTTGTTACTAAAAATTATATCACTTAATTTCCAGGAAGAATAATGTGGAGATAAGATAGGCCTAAAATGAAATTTTCATAAAATTGAATAGATGGTCAAAAAATTTTGCTAATTGAGATAATTAACTTAATTATTACTTAAAGTGAATTAATGTCTAAAAATTATATTATAAGCATCAAATTATTTGTCTGGCAAGGGTCATGAAATTAATAATCATTAAGAATTATTTTTAGATGACTAAATATTTAGTACACATTCTATTTAGTTATATAAAAGAAATTTATTCTTGCTGTTTATACAGCTTTCTCCATTGTTATTTTAGGTAAATATCAGACTTGTTTTTACTTTTTGTTAATTAGGATAAAATAAAAACAAAATAATAATTAGGCCAGGCATGATGGCTCACGCCAGTAATCCTAGCACTCTGGGAAGCAGAGGTGGGAGGACTGCTTGAGCTCAGGAGTTCGAGACCAGCCTGAGCAAGAGCGAGACCCCGTCTCTACTATAAATAGAAAGAAATTAGCCAAACAACTAAAAATAGAAAAAATTAGATGGGCACGGTGGCACGTGCATGTAGTCCCAGCTACCCAGGAGACTGAGGCAGGAGGATCGCTTGAGTCCAGGAGTTTGAGGTTGCTGTGAGCTAGGCTGACGCCACAGCACTCTAGCCCAGGCAAGAGAATGAGACTCAAAAAAAAAAAAAACAGAAAAAAAACAAAAAAAAAACCACAAGAATTAAAGAATAAAAGGATTAAACTGACTTAGAATATTTACTACAATTGCTGCCAGAAAACGACTGTGTGAAGATCATACTGCAGTCAACGTAACTTTCACACAGGGTAGTTACAAACTAAGAGAGATGAGATACTACCATCAGAGGAAAAGTTCATGGTGCTTAGTCGAGATCGGTCAGGATATAACTTGGTGTAGTCACTCTAAATTCCTTAAGGATAATATCCTGGCTTTGTTAGTGACTCACTGCTTAGGTTCTTAGACTTGATTTTTCAGTATACCCTGTGTTGAGCAGACTGGGAACATTTACCGACAGTGTACAACTCAAAAGATGCTAAGCATAAGAACAAATGATCCCAAATATATTTGCATAGAAATTAAAACTGTATATAACAAAACTTAGGAATCAGATATTTATATTTGCTGTTTATTAATTTTCTTCCTTATGGAAACACATACATGAGAAACCAGATAAAACATTAATATTGTTAATAATGACATTTATAACACTATCCATTTTTTTGAGTGACAGACACATGCCAGGAGTAGTGAGGTGACATAATCCTTACATCTGGCTTGTAGGTTAAATATCTGTGCCCTCACTTTGTGGATGGGGAAACTAGCTGAATGAGGGTAAGTAAATTTCCAGTGAGTGCAGACCAGCAGGTAACAGGATTTCAGCTCAAGACTGTGTGTTTCCAAATGCCATGACATTTTTACCAAAGTCATCTGCATTGTCAGATTGGTTACAATAAAATGTATAATGAAGACTAAGTCACAATCACAAATCCTGCAGCGGAATAGTTTTGATAATGCATACACCTAATTTATACAACTAAGTAACACTCGATGTCTTAATAGAAATATCTGCATTCAGGATTTTAACTTCTGTTCAGTGTTCTCCAAGAATTTTATGTTTTGTTGAATTATATTTGCATTATAAATATACATATTGTTGTAGTTTTCCGTAACACAGTGACAATGAGGGTACATTTTTATAAGGAAGAAAACAATCATCTGTCAAAATTTTAAATGTGTTAGAAATATCTTGATGCTTACTGTCACTTAAAGTCACATCTTGTATAGGATACACTATTTTTTGTTTGCTTGTTTGTTGTAAGTAGGCAGTAGGTGTGAAACAAGAATAAAATGTTCTGTTTTGAACTGGCATAAATAAGATTGTTCTGTTTTGAACTGTCATGAATAAGATTCTTAAGGAGTTTCTATGTAAATGTTAGCCAGAAGGAATTAGCTATAACTTGATGTTCACAAAAGATGTTTGGATGGAAGATAATGAATTGGAATTCACTAGAATTGTGGTGGCAACTTAAGCCACCTTTGTGGGCAGTCATACCGGAGAAGTGGAAGAATGAGAAGAGACAATGCCAGAAGTTGAGGAACACTAACATTCAAAAGGCTGGTGGGAGGTCGGTAGACATTAAAGAAACAGTGAGAAGGAATCACTTGAGGAAAAGCTAATAAGGAGAAAGAGGTGAGAGATACTAAAAAAAAAAGTCTATTTTTTAAAAGGAGGTTAAAATCTGCAGAGATGTCTCTTATTTCTTCTATTTTTAATTTTTTTTATTTCAGCACATTACAGAGGTACAAATGTTTAGATTACATATATTGCCTTTGCCCCACCCAAGCCAGAGCTTCAAGTGTGTGCATCCCCCAGACGTTGGGCACAGCACCCATTAGGTGTTAATATACCCATACCCTCCTCCCCGCTCCCATCTGCTCAACAGCCGATGAATGTCACTACTGTATGTGCACATAAATGTTGATCGGTTAATACCAATTTGATGGTGAGTACTTGTGGTGCTTGTTCTTCCATTCTTGTAATACTTCATTTAGTAGAATGGGCTCCAGCTATATCGAGGATAATACAAGAGGTGCTAGATCACCATTGTTTTTGTGGCTGAGTAGAACTCCATGGCATACATATATCACATCTTATTAATCCATTCATGTATTGATGGGCACTTGGGTTTTGTCCACATCTTTGCAATTGCGAATGTGCTGCTATAAACATTCAAGTGCAGATGTCTTTTTCATAGAATGTCTTTTTTTCCTTTGGGTAGATGTCCAGCAATGGGATTGCTGGATCAAGTGGCAATTCTACTTGTAGCTCTTTGAGGTATCTCCATATTGCTTTCCACAAATGTTGTACTAGTTTGCAGTCCCACCAACAGTGCATGAGTGTTCAATCTCTCTGCATCCATGCCAACATTTATTGTTTTGGGATTTTTCGATAAAAGCCATTCTCACTGAAGTTAACATGTAGAAAACCATACCGTGCTAATGGGTCAGCAGAATCAACATTGTTAAAATGACTGTACTACTCAAAGGGATCTATAGATTCAATGCAATCCCTATTAAAATATGAACATCATTTTTTGCAGATCTAGAAAAAAGAAGTTTACACTTCCTATGGAACCAGAGAAGCCCCTGTATAGCAAATGCAATCTTAAGCAACAAGAACAAATTGGGAGGCATCAGTTTACCAGACTTCAAGCTATACTACAAGGCTATAGTAACTAAAAAAAGCATGGTATTGGCACAAGAACAGAGACATAGACCAATGGAACAGAACTGAGAACCCAGATATGAAACCATCCTCATATAGCCATCTAATCTTTGACAAAGCAGACAAAAACATACACTGAGGAAAAGAATCCATATTCAATAAATGGTGCTGGGAAAATTGAATAGCCACATGTAGAAGATTGAAACAGGATCCACACCTCTCACCTCTCACAAAAATCAACTCACAGTGCGTAACAGACTTAAATCTGATGCATGAAACTATAAGAATTCTAGAAGAAAATATTGGAGAAACTCTTATAGACATTGGCCTAGGGAAAGAATTCATGAAGAAGACCCCAAACACAATCACAGCAACAACAAAAATAAATAAATGGGACCTGATAAAATTTAAAAGCTTCTGCACAGCCAAGGAAGCTGTCACGAGAGCAAACAGACAACCTACAGAATGGGAGAAAATATTTGCATGCTAGGCATCTGATTAAGGGTTGATAACTAGAATCCACATAGAACTCAGGAAAATAAGCAAGAAAAATAATCAAAGGACTCCATTAAAAAGTGGGCAAAAGACATGAACAGAAACATTTCAAAGGAGATGACTCTTATTTCATAATGTGGTAGCTGATGATGACCTGGAAAAGAATATTTTGGTGGCATAATAGGGCCAGAAGCCCAATTTCAGTGTGAAAAGAGTAAGTGATCAGTGAACAAATTTAGACTGCAAAGTTTAGGAAACCGTATCACAATTATGGCTATTAATATAGGTGAGAAATAGAAAAATAATTAGCGCAGAAGTGAATAGGGGAAGATTGTCCATCATTTTATTTTCTGTATTTTTATATAAAAGAGATGTGACAAATTTGCATGTCAAGGGAAAAATTTATCAGTAAAGATATTAAAGTTACAGCTGAAAGAAGCACTAAAAAATAGAGAAAGATCTCTAAGAATTTGGGATGTTTGGGGTGAAAATATTAGGTAGGGATATTATATTTTAAAGCATGTCTATAAAATATGATTATCTTTTCTCCTTTTCTTCCTCTACACCCAAAGAAAAACTAATTGTAATAACATAATTTCTTCTTGTCTTTACTAGAATGAACAAACTAGGGCCCTTTCCTGTGATAAGCAAGGAAAAGCCAAATAGTAAGTAATTTATTACATTTGTTATTCATCAAGACACTTGATAGGGATGGAAACAAACTAAACAACATTTTGTGCAGAAATGAGGATTTTTGCTGTATAGGCAATGATAGACAACTTGCTAAATTAGGAAATGTTTCCTTCCTCCATATGGATTTAGATTAGCCCACATCTCCACATGAGTTTCTATCCTTGGATGATATGTATGTGCATGAGCTAATGGGTTCACTAATTAAAAAAATGAGCATATTTTCAGCTCTTACATGGGGGAATAACAATGAAGACGGATTCATGGCCATTTTTAACGGTGTAGTTTTAGAATTTATTCCACCACTGCCACCTCGACTCTCTGCTCCATCAGCACCCAAGCCCCTCACTCCACCTGACACTCATTAATCAATAAGACTTTGGTAACAAAGGGCATCACTACTTGGGAAGCCAAGGTAAAAATATTCCAGACTCAAATTGCAGCAAATGAATGAAGAAAATGGATTTAGGCAATAAGTTTCCTCCTGTGTTATGTGGATAGGTTTTCCTCATAGGTGGTTAGTATTTCTATGATGAGATTTAATGAAAGATTCATTTGGGAAATAGGAGCACAACCTCAGGGCAGAGGACCAAGTTAAGTCCCGGGTGGGAGAATGGTGGCACTTGCCATGGGAATAAAGATCAAAGGTGTTTTCCTTGAACTCTGGGGGAAGTATTATTTTATGAAGAATTTATCCTTTTCTCTCCTTTGCTATAATTGCCTTTTAAAATGTGCCAATTTGTAATTAAATAGATCCTTTCCTGGCTGTAGTCTTGGGGAATCTAAAGAAATAGAATAATTGGGAAAATGTTCTAATTCTGTCTGCTCACTGGAACTTGATCAAAAGCAAACAGGAAAGAAGGGAAAAATAAGTGGTCAATATATTTGCAATACAATTTAGACTGATATGCAAAATTGAACATGAGGCTATGAGAATCCATGGAAAAAAGGGAAGGAGTTTATTGTGGGTGACTGAGGCTAATAATGAAAAAAAAGAAAATTACTGAGTGAGATAGAAATTTTATGGTGGTAAAAAGCTTATGAGAATAGGTACTTTGAAATGAGAAATAATTGTTGGGAATAAACAGTATGAAACCAAGATAACACAGGTTCAACTTTTGGCTATTTTGGAACAAGGTAAGTAGAAGAAAAGTTACTTACAAAAATAGAAAAATAATGCCCCTAGAAAGAATCTAGGTTTCAATTTAAGCCAAAGATGTAAGAAAATGGTCACGGAAGAATTGGTGATATAGATGTAGCAGGAAGAATAATGGCCCCCGAATTTATGAATAGGTTACCTTACATGGCAGAAGGGACTTTGAAAATATGATTGAAGTTAAAGACCTAGAGATGGGAAGATTATTGTAGATTATCCTGGTAGACTCAATCTAATCACATGAGTCTTCAAAAGCAGAAAACATTTCTTGGTTTTGGTCAGAGGAAGTGTGACCAAAAGAGTCAGAGAAATTTGACTTTGCTGGCTTTGGGGATGGAGGGAGCTGACTGTGAGCCAAGGACTGTCAGTGACCTCCAAAAGCTGAAAAAGTCAAAGAAGCAAAGCCTCCCCTAGAGCCTACAGAACAGAATGCAGCTCCTCCCTCACACCTTGATTATAGGACTTCTGACCTCCAAAACTGTAAGATAGCAAATTTGTGTTGTTTTAAGCACTAAGTTTATGGTGCATTGTTAGGGCAGCTCCAGAACACTAATACAAAGAGGAATTTATTTATCGTGGAACGGAGAGAAGCATGGAATGGAAGGTAACACAGGGATAATTGTGCCAATTTTACAAGGCTCTTGTGAGAATTGAGATTGAAATATATAAACCACTTAATGGTTCCTGGAACACAGGCCTTCAGAACTGGTAGTTACTATATATTTTTTTTTCTATTTATCGCAGGTACTATGAATCAAGCAACATGGTAACCATTGCTGATGAAACACTGGAAACATTATACATGAAACTACTCCCATGTAGCTTATACTTAATTTTCTGCAAAGAGTCAATTGTTTCTAGGTAATTAAATGGTCTTATGCTAAAATAAGAGCAAAATTGCAGAAGTCTCCCCCAAATATTTTATTTTGCATTGTTTTATTTTACACTTTGAGTCTTAGTATTATATTTATAAAATGGATCTCTTTCATGTACTTTATAAACCACTTATTAGGACCAAATTTTTATATCAAAGCAATTAACATAAAACATTTTAAAAACATGGGTTTAATATTTTATTTTATGTATACGTATATGCACGTGTGTGTGTGTGTGCGTGTGTCTTTAAAGGAGTGCAGTTTATGGTGAAAAATATATCAACTGTTCTTGTCCTTATTTCTCTATTTTTGGCTACCTCCAGCGTGTTAATAGAGATGTTGTAAGCAGCATTCGGTAATGCGAGCTTTTCACATTATTAGCAGTGGAGTCCGTTAAGCAAGCCATTTATTTGTGGAGCTGCCATGGCTTCACAATTAAGGGGAAACACTAAAATCAAGGAAGTGTTTCTTAGTAATTTGTCGAGGATCAATTTAATTGTCCTTTGTCACTCAGTACTACTGAAACTCAATAAATAGTTCACTTGGAGGAAACGTGATGATGAGTAAAACTGATAGAAAAACAAGATAGTCACTGTTAGTCACTATTCAGCTTTTGTCCCAAGGCTAATGCTATCATGTTATGCCTAAATTAAATGTTGCAGATTAGAGCAACCCAAATATAAAAATAAGGATTCTGATCATCTATTCAACTACATTCAACACGTATTTGCTGAGCAAAAATTATGTTGTATGAACTTTTAGTTTCCATTCAAAGATGAATTAGAAACAATTTCTACACCAAATGATAATAAGTAACAGTAACTATCATTTCTATAGTGTTTTGTAGTTTAAAAAATTTATTTTTTGTATTATTTTATTTGAAATTTCTAAAATCTAGTAAAAGATATAGGAATACATATGTAAAACTGGCTTTCTTAACGGTATAAGGAAACTATAGAGTACAAGAGAGTAATCAGTGATTTTGGCTAGACAGTTACTAAATGGCTTAATTGAAGATGAAAAATCTGAGTTATGCTGTAAAGTAGGAGTTGGAATTAAGTAGTAAATTCTGTTATTCAGAAAATAAAATGAGTTTTGCTATTTCAAATAGCTGAATTGTAGTAAACTTATTTTTCTTAATCAGCATTTTTTTTTTTTTTGCAAATTTGTATAGGAGTATATTAAAAAGAAATAAACTTGCATAGGAGAAAAGAAAGGAAGCAAATACACCAAAAACAAATGGTGGGAAAAAGTTTTATTCTTCTTTTGTCTGTTTTTTTCTTTTTAAATTTTTTTATCGACAAGTAAAAATTATGTCTATTTATGGTTACAACATGATGTTTTAATATATGGTATTCATCAAAGTAAATACCATGATGGAATGGCTAAATCAAGCTAATTAACATACACATTACTTCTCATACTTATGTTTATGTGGTGAAAACAAAAAATCTACTCTCAGTAATTTTCAAGTAAATAATACATAGCTATTAACTATGAATCGGAATTTCCATGTATAACTTGAATACTACCAATTCAGCAGTTTTAACACATTGACTGCTACACACACACACACACACACACACACACACACACGCACACACGCACACACACCCCACCAGAAATTTTTCCTTGGGGCCACAGTGTTTTATTATGAAATAGAATAAAGACTGCAAGTGTAATTTAAACATAAACATAGAAAAACAAAATTTATTGACTTTTTAATCCATGTTTTTAGAATTAAATTGTCAATATTCATTGTAACAATAAGAACATCAACAAGTAAGATTTTACATATGCTTCACGTGGCCCCAGGGTCAAAACTAGAGTGATTTAAAAACAATTCTCATGGCAGTTAATGTGTTAAATGTAGAGTTCTATGAGTTTGAAAAGCATGATATAAAATATTTCTACTGCAAAATGTTTCCTCATGCCCCTTTGCAGGCAACTTATTCCCCTTTACTGCTCCTGGTAACCATTGCTCTGCTTTCTGATAGTATAGTTTTACCTTTGCAGCATATCAAATGAATCAGAGAATTTTTACTCTTATATCTGTTTTTTTAATTAGCATTTTGAGTTTCATTCATGTTGTTGGATGTATTAGTAGTTAATTGCTTTGTCAGCTGTGCAGAATTCCATTGTAAGGATATAACATAATTTGCATATGAATTCACAAGCTGATAGGCATAAATGTTTATTTTCAGCATCTGGATAGTATGAATAAAGCTGTCATGAATATTCAGATACAAGCCTTCATGTGAAGATATCTTTTCATTTACCTTGAGTAAATCCTTAAGAAAGGATTTCTGGGTCTTACAAGAAACTGCTGAAGTGTTCTGCAAAGTGCCTATACCATTCTGCATTCTTACCAGCAAAATGTGAGATTTCTATTTGCCTTTTATCTTCAGCAATACTCGATATCCAGTATTACCTATTCTGATTGATATTTAGTGTTATCTCATTGTGCTTTTACTTTGCATTCCCCTAATGACTAATAAGCATCATTTAATCTGCTTATCTTTCAATCATAGATTTTCTTTGTGGAAGTATCTATTCAAATTTTTGCAGATATATCTTTTAAACTGAGTTGTCTTCTTGTCAAGTTGAAAGTATTATATATTCTGGACAGCAGTACTTTTGAAGAATATATTCACAAAACATGTATCTGATAGTCTGTGGCTTGCCTTTTGTAACATAGATTGCTATTTTTTTTTTTATAGTTTGTTATTTTTTTAAATGCTGTCTGATGCAGTTTTGAGGTCCTGCCTAGAGGCATCTCAGCTTCCCTTCTTGAGCAGCGGATTCTGTTCCTATGGCAGTCACTCCTTTAGACTCTCACACTTGGGAGTCACTATGCACCTACGCTAATTGCTCCAGAGCCTAGTACCAGATTACGAGGGTAACCCTTAGGCCCAGAGCCAGTGAAATTATTCAAATTAGCCAATTCACAGGGAATCTGTGCAACCTAGCTAATCCTATCCCACTTGCCATACATAAACAGCTCCCTATAGCTCCAGCTTGCTGTTACTCTGTACCTGGTGCAACCCTCTTGTGGCGCTGCATAGTAGCCTTCCCTCATTTGGAGCTGTTAACAAAAGTGCTACTTATCTGTACAAGTGTCACTGTGTTGTGTCCTACCATCAAAAGAATGTTCACATCTTCTAAAATACCTTTCCTTCTATCAGCAGTGTCTTGACAAGCAATAGACTGAGTTTTAATTTCACTTTTCTAATGGTACAAATTTCTTTTGGGAAAGAAAACTACCTCTATTTTGAGTGGACGTGACATAAACCTCAGGTGCAGAAACACATTCTAATTAAATTAAGCAAGTCATTATATTCCATATCTCTGTGAACAAATTCAGAGATGGGCAAGTGATGCTATTAGAACCACAGAACTGCAAGAAAATGTTTTGGAGGGTTGAAAAAAATATTTGATTTCTACCGGGCAGGAGATAGATTTTCTTCTCCTCCTCATGTTCTTTCATTGTTAGGCCTCTATTTCCTCAATTCCCTCATATTTATCTTATTTAAATTATTATTATTTCAGAATATTTTGGGGACACACATGTTTTGGTTACATAAATTTCTTTTGTACAGATTGAGTCAAAGTTACAAGTTTGCCCATCATGCAGGTATGTGTGATATTACCCATCCTCACTTCCCTTTTGACACCTTCTTGATTTCTGTTGAGTTTTACTTCCATATGTGCATATGAGTGCTGATAGATTAGTTTCGATTTAATAGTGAGTACATGTGGTGTTGGTTTTTTCATTCTTGTGATACTTCACTTAGGAGAAAGGTCTGAAGTTCCATCCAGGTTGTTACAAAAGGTATTAATTCATTTTTTATGAGTAGTACTCCATGGTATACATATACCGCGTTTTATTAATCCATTCATGAATTCATGGGCACTTAAGTTGATTCCATATCTATGCAATTGTGAATTGTACTGCAATAAAAATTTGAGTGCAAGTGTCTTTTTGATAAAATGGCTTTTTTTTTTCCTTTGGGTAAATACGCAGTAGTGGGATGGATGAGTCAAAGGGTAGTTCTACTTTCAGTTCTTTGAGGAATCTCCATACTATTTTCTGCAGAGGTTATACTAGTTTGTAGTCCCACCAACAGTGTATAAGTGTTCCTTTTTCCCCACATCCACACAAGCATGTGTTATTTGTGGACTTTTTTCATAAAAGCAATTCTCAGTGGAGTTAGGTGATATTTCACTGTGATTTTGATCTGCATTTCCATGATAATTAGAGAGGTTGAGCATTTTCTCATATGTTTATTGACCATAAGTCTATCTTCTTTTGAAAAGCTTCTGTTCATGTCTTTTACCCACTTTTTAATGGGGTTGTTTGATTTTTCCTTGCTGATTTTCTTGAGTTCTTTGTAGATTCTGGTTATTAGCCCTGTATCAGATGTACAGCATGAAAATATTTTCTCCCATTGTGTGGGTTGTCTATTCACTCTGTTGATTATTTCCTTGGCTGTGCAAAAGCTTTTAATTTAGTCAAGACTTTATTAATTTTTGTTGTTGCTGTGATTGCCATTGGGGTCTTCTTCATAAATTCTTTGCCTAGGCTGATGTCTGGAACAGTTGTTTCAATGTTTTCTTCTAGAATTTTTACAGTTTCATGTCTTAGGTTTAAGCCTTTTATGCATCTCGAATTAATTTTTGTGAATTCTGACAGGTCAAAGGATCCTGTTTCAATCTTCTACATGTGGCTATCCAATTTTCCCAGCACTATTTATTGAATAGGGACTCTTTTCCTCAGTGTATGCTGTTGTCTGCTTGGTCAAAAATTAGTTGGTTGTAGGCAGATGGTTTTACATCTGGGTTCTCTGTTCTGTTCCATTGGTCTATGTCTGTATTTTTGTTCCAGTACCATGATGTTTTGGTTACTGTAGTCTTACAGTATAGCTTGAAGTCTGGTAAAGTGATGCCTCAAGATTTCTTCCTTTTGTTTCAGGTGGCTTTGATATTCAAGCTTTTTTATGGTTCCACACAAAGTGTAGAATTATTTTTTCTACATCTGGAAAAAATGGCATTGGTATTTTGATTGGGATTTCATTGAATCTATAAATCACTTTGGGTAGTATAGACATTTCAACAATGTTGATTCTGCTAATCTATGACATGATATGTTTTTTCATTTTTTTACACCTTATGTAATTTCTTTCTTCAGTAATTCATACTTCTCCTTGTCTAGGTCTTTTACCTCCTTGGTTAAATATATTCCTAGATATTTTATTTTCTTTGCTGCTATTGTGAAAGGTGTTGAGTCGTTGATTTGATTCTCAGCTTTACTGTTGTTGGTGTATAGAAATGCTACTGATTTGTATACATTGATTTTGTAACCTGAGATTTGCTGAATTTATTCATCATTTCCAGGAGTCTCTTGGCAGAATATTTGGTGTTTTCTAGATATAGCATATCATCACCAAAGAGTGATAATTTGACCTCTTCTTTCTCCATTTGAATACCCTTAATTTTCTTCTCTTGCCTAATTGCTCTGGCTAGGACTTCCAGTATCATGTTGAACAGAAGTGGCGATAGTGAGTAACCTTGTCTCTTTCCAGTTCTAAATGGGAATTCTTTCGATTTTTCCCCATTCAGTATGATGTTGGCTTTCATGCTCTTTAATAAAGTCTTTCCATTTTCTGGATTTCTCATCTGCAAAGGCTGATGCTACGCATGCCTCAAAGGTAGAGAGAACTTAGAAAACCAGTGTTTTCCAGCAGCCATCTAGGGGTCTGGGATACCAGCAAATGCCTTTATGGACATTTTTGGAGATCAGCACTGGCCTTTCCTAAGCCAATTTCTACCTCTAGGATTCCTCTTACCCTTAACCTCATCATAGAGTTTCCATGCCTGGCTCTTACTTAGTAGGAGAAAGTGTTTTTCATCAATTCTCTCTTTTCAGCACCTTGCAGAGTCTGTTGCCTCTGTGATCTTTCCAGATGCCACATTCCTGCCAATCCCCAAATCACAAATCTTAGGGGACCTGGTTGATGACTAAATTGAAATGGGGAGTACAGGGCAGGAGGCATACCTCCACAGTGCCATGATCTCCTCAGATACTAACTCATTTAAGCCTTCAGGTGAAACTCCTACTGGTGATTGAATAGATAAGAAGAAAAATACCATCGAACTAGAGAAAATGACATGAACAGGATTTACAATGACTTAGCCTGTATAGAAGACACAGAAAATATCTTTGTTATCATTTGTTAAAGTTAAGTTAAATGGAACCAGATTGTGGAGATTTTTATAAAGCAGAATATGGAGTATAGTTTTGATATAGGTTGTCACTGAAGACACTTAAGAAAGCAGAACTTTAAAGAAAATGTCTAATTGGAATCAAAGGAGAAAATTGTCAGGATGATTAATAATGACGCTATTTCAGTTAGGTGGAAATGGGTGAATGTGGAGTGGGTGCAATTATTAGTGATGACCAATGTCCATGCATAGTTCCCAGCCTGCCTAGAGGTTAGGTTTGCCATGTGACTGGTGCAGGCCAAAGAAATGCAAGTGGAAGGAAAGAGTGTCACTTCTGGAAGGTGTGATGTAGTATATAAGCTGCCACCCCTCCATTCTCCTTTTCTGGTTCTGGCTGAATAATCCTATGGTGATCCTGAAGCCCTATGTCCCCGATTCACTGCTCAGAGGAGAAATGCTCAACCTTCAGCACACTGTGGCAAGAGGGACAAATCATCTTTGGTTGTGTTCAGCCCCTAGATTGTGGTGTTTTTTGTTGTTGTTGTTGTTGTTGTTGTTCCAGCAAGGCCCATCCTATTCTGAATAATGCAGAGGAGCTCATCCAGGTTGGTAACAGTATGGATGCGAAAGAGAATAATCAAAAAGAACATTGCTGAAGTACAGGACAATCTGACCACCTGGCTGCACATAAAGTATGAAAAGACCTTCTTTGTTTCCTGCTGCTTTCACAGCTTTTTCACCCTTGGCTTCCTGATACTCTTTCTTGCTACTCACCCTCATTTCTTTGCTGGGTTTTGGTTCTTTCTACCCCGCTTTAATCATTGTTTGCACCCTGGTAATGACAGTAGTTCTTCATGTGTTACCATTCTTGTTACCATGTTTTTTTCCTCCCTTTCACTGGCAAGCCTCAGAGCCTGGATTTGCTTCAGCTCTACCTGTCCTTCCTGGATACCTGCACTTCACCAGTGTCTTTTTCCAGCTGTCCTCACAGTAACAAATTGTGAACAAAATGCCTAGCAGGCTGTCCTGAATTTCACAAGTGATTTCTTTTTATTGTCCAATATTTGAGTTCAATTTTTGTTTCATCTATAAACAAATACATTATGTTACAAAAATAAAAAATAAGAATTGTTACAAAAATAAAAGAAAAATTACTCATGTCCCATGCTAAAATTTATATTGTATTTTCTCCAAACATTTTGCTATACTTATTTTATGATAGTTGCTATAATATAATGTATTCACATTATTTTTCACATTTTTATTATGAAATTAAGATATGTTAATTTTTTAAAATTTTAGAATAAGTCAGAAATTATAATGAAAATCAATTTTAGAATTCAGAATTTTATGATAAAAAGTAATTAGTATATACT
>RJWJ010027435.1:0-22198 GCA_004363605.1 Indri indri
ATTCTGGACAGGGACTAACATGGCTGTTAATATGCCAACAACTCTGCTGCTTCAAGCTGCCATTTTGACTTTGAGAAACTTACTTAGTCCCTCTTAGCTTCCATATCTGTGAAATGTGGATAATAATAGTTCCTACCTCAAGCATTGTTGCGATTATGGCTACTAGAATATAGCAAGTGTGCAATATATGTTACTTTTATCAATTTTCACAGAAAAAATAGGGATGTCAAAGCAGGGACTACATTTCTGGGAGATTAGAAAAAAATTGGTAGGGATGACAAGCAAGTAGGATGATTAAGGAGGAATACTAAATATAGAGGAATGCATCACTTCCAAAAGGTATCCAGGATCTAGTTGCAGCTGCAAAATGAACCTTACCTTGGACAATAAACCTTAACAGCTTAGACCAATGCATCTTGATTGTAAATCTTTCCAGAAGCACATAACTGAGATTTGGCATGGTAGGGTGGGCAGGGGTGAGGGTCTGTAATGCAAAACTCCCATGAGGCTTCATAGGAGAACATGGAAATTTGTTTCATTCTTCCCATTTTATTACTCAGTATTGCCTTTTAGGACACCTCAAAATTCTAATGTTAAGAGAAATGACAACTTACTCTACAGACAACCAAAGTAGATTAAATCCAGAATGGCAACTCTCTAAGAAGAAAAGTTAACTATTAATTACTAGATAAGAAAAGTTATCCAGTCAGTGGTCTTATCTATTCAAGACTCTAAGTAACTGATCGGTGTCCCAGGGTTCCTTGAGATGCATATTAAATGATGGGTCTATGTAATTTGTTTTAGGACCAAGGACTCAATAATGCTGTCATTTATTGCTAACTTGCCGTATTTACTTTGTTATAACCTTCCTGTTACCCTTTAGCGGATGACACAAAGGTTAGGAGAGAGTCTATGGGGGACCCAGAAATCGTTGAAAACATGTTGCTAACATGACGGTACTCAGAATCCTTGAAATATATTAGGAAAAAAGCTTGTGTGCGATCATCTGTAGTTTTAAGAGTAATATAATACTTTTAAAAGTATTAACGTGGTTTTCTTTATTTCCTTGCCTTTTATCGTTCATGAACTTTTTTATTGTTCTTGAACTCAGTCCATCTATTTCCCAGGAGAATATTAGAATTGTTGTGACGGAACAGTTAGAGAAAACAGTGTTCAGCTTTAACTTTAGGAACAAGCTCTTAAAGTTGCCTAAAAGAAAATAAACTTTAATTGTAAGTGGTAGGTAGAATGCCTTGGGTGGGAGATAAAAGATCTAGGTAGGCAGGCTGGAGGTATCTGAGAACCTTCTGGACATGGAAGCACGAGCAGAGTCAGTATTGAGAATCTGTGCAGCCTTTGCTCAGTTGGCACCATGTAGCACTAAGCAGCCTTTTTTGAGCCAAGCCAGTGATACCCATGGTGTCTTTGCCCAAATGCAGGTATCTGCACTGCCCATTGGCTGTCCAGCAGGAGAGTGCCCTGCTGTGTCCTAAGACTGTCAGCTTCTCTAAGTGACCCTGTATAGGAAACTGACACATAGGCTCAGGGTACTCCTAAGCTCCCCCCAACACCAAATAGAAGATGGTCTCAAGAAACTCAAGGAATCAGTGGTGATATGGAAAGTTTTGGGTGGTATTGTTTGGATTCATTTCAAAAACTGCATTGCCCTTTCACCTGCCCCACCCTACCCCCAAGAAGAGGTAGTGGTGAAGCCTTTGGCCATGACAAATGAATCATAACACTGCCACTACAGAGCAAGGACTTTCTTTTATCTCTTTGGTATCTGTTTTCCTACTGTTCTTCTGTGAAATCACTCTAAAAAAATAGCTAACGGAATTGAAGTGGAAATGAGAGGCAGAATATCTAACACCAGAGAGGAAGTACAACTTGGGGAAAGCAGCATTATTTAATATTTAAAATATACATCTCGAAGCCAGGATCAACAAAGTCTTGGGTTTTTGGCTTTGAGAAAACTGCTCATCTGAGCCCATGTTTTCTCATTTGTATGATGGAGATAATGCTGTCCTCGACCACCGTGGATGTTACATACACAGACCCACACATAGAACCACACAATAGACCTGGTTACATTGTTCTCATCTGTTGTCACTATGCTCATCTGAATTTATTGAGCACATATTACCTTTTTCTGTTGTAAATTGCCTCCAGTGGAGACAAAATTCTAAGAGACCAGCAAGAAGAGGGATGCCTTAGTGTTCCTGATCCCCATACCTGAGGGTGACTTTCCCTCACAAAAGGAGTGCAGGAAGGGGAGGGTGACAGTCCACTACTGCTCTCTGATCCAGAAAGTGGCTATTTTAAGAATATGCACAAGGTATCCGCAGGCCCAGGATATCAGTTGGGAACCCCAACCAATAGCTATGTCACCTTGCCCTCAAGCTTTGAGTGAATAAGGAAATGAGAGATTTTAGACAAAATATTTTATTTTATGGTTGTTTTCTAGTTTACTCTTTTACATGATGAAGATCTGCTTTTGAACATTCACCATATATCAGAAAATAGAAACCACAAACACTTCTTTTGTCCTTGGGAATCTTACAACACAGTGGAAGAAACTTATTCAGTACTTTCCAAACTGCAAAAACAAATGAGGCGAGAAGATTTAAATTGTGTTATTCAGTGCTTAATTCTTCCTAATATGCATCTTAAATCTAAACTGTCATTTTTAGCCAGGCTCAGTGGCTCATGCCTGTGATCTTAGCACTCTGGGAGGCTGAGGCGGGAGGATAGTTTGAGGTCAGGAGTTCAAGACTAGCCTGAGCAAGAGCGAGACCCCATCTCTACTAAAAATAGAAAGAAATTAGCTGGACAACTAAAAATATATATAAAAAAATTAGCCAGGCATTGTGGCGCATGCCTGTAGTCCCAGCTACCCAGGAAACTGAGGCAGAAGGATCGTTTGAGCCCAGGAGTTTGGGGTTGCTGTGAGCTAGGCTGATGCCACGGCACTCTAGCCCAGGCAACAGAATGAGACTCTGTCTCAAAAAAAAAAAAAAGAAAAAAAATCTAAACTGTCATTTTCAAAAAGGCACAATCTACGAATGTCCTTTTATAAGTGTATTTTCGATGAGGTTGCAATAAAAGGTAGCAAGGAAATGTATAAAGAAGAATGACCAGGGCAGAGGAAGCAAAACTCAGTCCTGTACCTATAACTTACTTACCACGAGGTTGGTCAAAACCACAGCTTTGAGGGAAGAGGCAAAGAGGAAGAACACTCTAATTTTACCAAGGCTAAAATCATGAAACCTTCTTGTCTGAGGAAAAAAAAGAGAGACAGAAAGAAAGGAAGGAAGGAAGGAAGGAAGGGGGAAAGGGTGGCATTATTTTACTTGCTAATTTGTAAGTGCAATTAAGGTTAAATTCATACTTCCCTTCACAAGAAAACATAACCCAAAGCAGTAGGAGCAAGAAATCTTTGTTTGTAAAGAACTTTTCAAGATGCTGTTTTTCTCCTGGAAAATGTGGTTTATCTAATTGATGGCTGAGGAAAACCATCTTTTTAAACTTCCCACTCCGTGAGTCACCCTGGGGTGTGTCAGCCTTGTAGCATCCTGTGAGATCCAGTAATCTAAAGTGGCATGACCGCTGTAGCCCCAACCTCCTGCGTCAAGCAGAGCTACCGGCGCTGGGAAACCAGAGACAGCCCAGTTTTCTAAACAGAGTAGTTAACAAAATTACATGTTATGAAACGGGTTGCATCCTTTAAAGGCTCATTACCTATTTTTAAAAAGAACCTGTCGAACGATTCCTATCACACCCAGATGTCTACAGTAAAGGCCAGGTAATTACTCCAACTGAAGGGCGAGTATTGTCTCCTTAGGGTTTCTTCATGTTTACCTTGAAGAGAATTTCCATGCCACCACTAGTTTCATTAAATGGAGGTAAAGTGGAGAATTTGGACACATTCTTTTCCAAACGTAACTTGAGACACTGACAAAGCATCATGAAAACTGAGCCAGACAGCCAATGGGACATCAAACACTGGGGAAGGAAATTCAAACTACTCTGAAAGTCTTAACCATCAGTACACAGCCTTGCCTTGGGCAATAACTGATCCATTTTTGGCATCTAAGAATTTTTTATCTCTAGAGTGCTAGAACTGAAATGTGTAAAACTATAATATAATGTACATGATGGACCTTAGGAAAGAATAAAATAAGGGCATTAAGTTTTCCAAAAGAAGAGGTATGCGATACTAGGTGGCTTAGGGGTGTTTGGGAAGAGAACAGAGAAGATAAAGGAGTTTAAAAATGCTGGAAAAAAATAGTCTGCCTTGTTTATTATAGATAGGCCAGGGTAGACATTTACCTAGTTATGATATAAGAATGTCACAAGATAGTATTGGGGATTCTGTAAAATGTGTCTCATCAAATCTCCAGAGTTAGTTATTTGGAACCAAGTTTAGAGGCAAAAAATGAGCCAACAAAATATGTTTCTTTGTACTGGAGAGCCTTTACTCAAATCTTCAGGGATTAATAGATGAGGCAGAACAGAATGTTGGGAGAATGAATGGGAACACCAGGTAAGTTACCAGGTAGGTAACACCACATGAGTTTCAATGGAGGTGCCTAGGTCTGTATGGGATTTTTATTTTGGGGAAGTAGCAATGTATAGGGCCATTCTTTAGCTTCTCTCACTTTTCTTGTATGATTAGCACTAAGATAAAAATATAGTACCCTCTGGGAAACAAAGATAGGGAAAGAAATAAGCATAAAATACAACAGTGATACTTTAGATAAAAGAGTTATGACAGGAAAAGTTTTTAATTTTGGAATGATTTAATAAAAAGATTACAACCTGAGATTTCTAGGAAACTTATTAAGATATGCAAACTGTGTGCCTCTAGCCATTTTGGGCAGAGTTTTCAGCATATTAGGGTGTTTAGAACAATTACCACATTATAGGCCTAGGAGGATTCTCCAGAGGTTTAGGCCTGAGAAAACATATGTTTCTTGGTTTTTTGGTGTTTTCCTGACTGCTCATTAGCAACAGTGTAATTTTCACTGCTCTTCAGTCCAAGAAACATCACAATTATATTCCTAGATCATGATGATCGGCTCTGGTGACAGATGCAGAAAGTCATGGTCACCCATGAGAGACTGTGATGTCTCTCTTCACTTATAGTTGGCTGCTGGAAATGAAGACAACCAAACCACACTATCGTGGCTACAGGTAGAATTCCTTTAGAACTGTGAATATCTAATGAGTCCTTTATACTAAGCTTTTGGAGGTCTCCCTTAGTATTTCCAAAAAGCATTATCATTTCAGATTCTCTGTTTTTTCTGAAAGCATGATATACCACTGGCAGTAGGCAAGAAAGTTTTAGGTGGGACATGACCACATTAAAACAAAAATGGTTGGAATAGTGCTGAGTTTAGATAGAGGGCTCACTTACGGAAATAGTAGGCAAATAATAACACCAATGGCACATAGATATGATAAGAAGCACACAATTGTTAGGTGAATGGCTGAAATCTGTCCTGGGTTATACTTTCTGTTCGGTGTGTCTCACAGTCAGGTAGAAGGCAATGGCTAGAATCAAAATAATAAACTCCCAAGAAACTGGAAGAATGAGCAAAGCTGGAAACCTGAACTTGGTCACACATACCTGCCCTGCATAAATGAACAGAGAATTAAGCTTCTTACGGAGAACTACATGTCCTTAGTAATTAATCAAAGGTCATGAGCTTTTTAGTAGAAAGGGAGAGTGGGCTAGGGAAAGTGTCTACTTCTGGTCTACTTCTGGACAAGCTTCAGAAATTAGCGATTTTATTCAGTCCATGTTCCATTCTGTTATCCCTGTGGGTTTACTGTCGATTTTGTTTAAAGTTGTGTTGTACTAGCAGAACTGCACCCTGCATGTGTCTTCTAAGTGAGTCTTCCGTCTACCTAGATATGATCACATGGATTTTAATGGAATCGCATGGATACAAGAGTTGAGTCAATCAATCACCAAATACAGATCAAAGTCCATCTTGCCCATTTCCCAAATATGAGAAATGTTTTCAGCAATTTCAAAGTTGATGGGATGAGATTGGATGGAGGAAAAGGAGGCAAAAGTAGAATCATTTATTCTACCAATATATGCCATAAGAGAAAAAGTACAATTCCTAGCAGGTATCCGGGAGCTCCCAAGTTGCCCACTGACTTAGACACAAGCCTTGCCAGAACTGCTCTACCACTCTCCCCAATCCCAGTCCGGTGAGAACCTGTCTCCCAGAATGCAGCAATATTGATCATGACGGTGGTGTGGCTGGTGCCAGTTCTCCAATCAGATAGTCCCTACAAGACTGTCTTAAGTCGGGCTGAGACAGACAGGAAGAGCCTGAGTAGCTGAAACACTGAAAAATAGAACACAGCTTTCTCTATCTTGGTCACCAGATTGGATCATCATGATCTAGGGAAGTTATTGTGATGTGTTTTGGATTGCAGAGCAGTGAAAATTATATTATTGCTAATGAACAGTCAGAAAAACACTGAAGAACCAAGGAATATAAGTTTTCTCAGAGCAAAACCTCTCAAAGATCCTACACAGTCTATAATGTGATGATCATTCTAAACACCCTAAGAGATAGAACAACAACAACAAAACACACAGAGTGTGAGAGCAAAAAAGTGGGAATAGGATACAAACTCTTAGCTGTGTACCTTCTGTCTGACAGACTGCCAGATAGTAGGGATTGGGCTAGAAGTTTTGAAAAACTTGTTGCCAAGTTGTAGACATGAAGAGGAGATTCAGGCTGACTTTCAGTTTTAACTTTGAAAGATAAAGAGCTTGGAAGTCATCACTCCTATCCTCAACACAAGAATTAAATCTGAACAGACTAAAAAATTAATGATTTTTATTACAATCATGGGAGAATTGAGGTCACAAGGCAAATCACAACCCTGAAATCTGAAGAGACAGATGAATACAAAGAATCACAGCTGAGACCTGTGCACCAGAAGCAGAAGACCTTGAAGCTGTATACTGGTAGAAACATTTAAATGTGAATTCTAATGAATTGTTGGAGGCTGAGTGTGGATTAGCTTGAGAGTCAAAAATCCTGTGAGCCCAATCTTACTTGCTGCCCCCATAATTTTGTGGGATTTAACTCCAGGAGCCCCAACAGTTTCTCATGATGAAGATTAGAGAAGAAGAAAAATTATATGATCATGTCAATATATACAGAAAAAGCATTTTCAACACTTGTTCGTGATGAAAAAAAAAACTCTCAGAAAACTAAAAATAGAAAGGAACTTTCTTTACTTAAGAAAGAACATCTACAAAATAAAAGACTATAGCTAACATCATACTTAATGGAGAGAAAAATAGATGCTTTCCTCCTAGTTGGGAAGATGGTAAAGTTGTTTTTCTCACCACTTCTATTCAATATTATACTGAAAGTCCTAGGTAGTACATAAGATAAAAAGCAAAAAAGAAATATAAGGAAGAAATAAAACTTCTTTTTCACAGATGACATGATTATCTCTATAGAAAAAATTTTAAAAGTCCTAGAACTAATTATTGATTATGGCAAGGTAGCAGGATATAAGTTAATATACAAAAGTCAATTGTTTTCCTATATATCAACAGTGACAAATTGAAATTTGAAATTAAAAACTCAATACTATTTACAAGAGCACCAAAACTATAAAACACTTAGGTATACATTTGTGAAAATATATACAGAATCTCTATGCAGAACACGATAAAACTCCAATGAAAGAAATCAAAGCAGCTCTAAATAAGTGGAAATATATACCATGGATTGGAAGACTCAATATTGTTAAGATATCAGTTCTTCCCAGCTTAGTTTATGTGTTCAATGCAATAATAATCACTATCCCCAAAAGCTATTTTGTGGATGTTGACAAACTGATTCTAAAGTTTACGTGGAAAGGCAAATCATCCAGAATAGCCAACTCAAGACAGAGGAAGAACAAAGTCAGAGGCCTGACATTTCCTGATTTCAAGACTTAATACAAAGCTAAATTAAGATAGCATTTTAATGATTAAATAATAAACATATACATCAATGGTATAGTACAAATATTTCAGAAATAGACAAAATAGCAAAAGCAATTCAATAAAGGATAGTCTTTTCAACAAAAGGTACTGAAACAATTGAACATCCATATGCAAAAATAAATAAATCTAGACACAGAAATTACACTTTTCACAAAAATTAACAAAAACAGATCATAGATCTAAATATGCATCACAATTATATATAACTTTTAGAAGAAAACATAGGAGAAAATCTAGGACACCTTGGGTTTGGTGATTTTTTAAATACAGCATAAAACCACAATCCATGAAAGAAAAATTTTCTTTATTAAAATTTAAACTTTATGTTCTGTGAAAGACACTGTAAAGAGAATCAAAAGACAAGGTACAGACTTGGAGAAAATATTTGCAAAACAGTTATCTGTTAAAGGATGTTTTTCTAAAACATGAAAATAACTCTTAAGACTCAATGATAAGGAAACAAGCAACCCAGTTAAGAAATGGGCGAGAGATCTGAACAGACACCCTACCAAAGAAGACATATAGAGAGCAAACATATGAAAAGATGGTTGACATCACATGCCATTAGGGAATTGCAAATTTAAAAAAAAAAACAATGAAATACCACTACACACCTATTAGAATGGCTAAAATTAAATAATTTTTTTTAAAAAAACAAAACGGGCAACACCAAATATTGGCAAGGAGGCGGAGCAAGAGGAGTTCTCATTCGTTGCTGATGGGAGTGGAAAATAGTACCAACACCAGAAGACAATTTGACAGTTTCTTACAATAGTATTTCATTATATATATACACCACATTTTCTTTATCCACTCATCCATTGATAGACACTTAGGTTTTTTCTATCCTCTTGGCTATTGTGAATAATGCTGCAATGAACATTACATTTATGATTATTTTTCTGCAAAAGTGCCAAGAGCATATAATGAAGAAAGGACAATTTTTTTTAATATATCACGCTAAAGAAGCTGGCTATCCACATATAGAAGAATAAAATTGAATCATACTTCACACCGTATACAAAAACTCAAAATTGGTTAAAGACTTAAACATAAGACTTACAACTGAAAAGCTACTGGGAGAAAACATAGAGGGAAAGCTCCATGACATTGTTCTGGGCAATGATTTTTTGGATATGACCTGAAAGCACAGGCAACAAAGCAAAAATAGACAAATAAGATTGCATCAAAGTAAGAAGCTTCTGCAGAGCAAAGAAAATAATTAACAGAGTGAAGAGACAACCCACAGATTGGGAGAAAATATTTTCAAACCATACATCTGATAAGAGGCTAATATCCAAAATATAAAGAACTCAACTTAATAGCAAGAAAACAAATAACCCAATTGAAAAATAGGTGAAGAACCTAAATAGACATTTCTCAAAGGAAGACATACAAATGGCCAATGGGTTCATGAAAAAATACTCAGCATCACTAATGGTTAGGCAAATGAAAATAAAACCACAATGAGATATCACCTCATAACTGTTAGAATGGCTATTTACAAAAAGATAAAATATACATGTTGGTGAGGATGTGAGAAAAGGAGACCCTTGTAAGCTGTTGGTGGGAATATAAATTAGTACAGCCACTAAGGAAAACTCTATGGAAGTGCCTCAAAAGACTAAAACTAGAACTATCATATGATCCAGCAATTCCACTTCTGGGTGTATATTCAATGGAATTGAAATCAGTATGTCGAAGGAATATCTGCAATCTCATGCCTCTCTTTTTTAGTACTTTCTCTTTCAATCTTTCTCTCTCTCTTCATTGGAATTTTGACTAGTTTTGGATATTTGTCATGGATACATGAAAAAAAAAGTCTTGGGAAAATTTTTTAAGGTAATGGGGAAATCTCAGTGCCTTTTTTGATGGATTTAAATATGAGATATCAGCCAAATGGGAAAAAGACTTGAGAACCATTACCAGTGGTGGGCAAATCATGAGATCCTTGAGCTAGGGTCATGAGCTCTGGGTCCAAGATCACCCATTTTCTTGCTGCCTGATGTTGGATGAGTTGTCAGAAAAGCTAATATCTGTCTCACAAAATCCTCAGTCTTAAATGGGAAGAAAGGTTCCTCTAACTGAAAATTAATTCTAATATTTCTGAAAAAACAAGAGATTTTTTAATTTGAAATGTTTTGTCCTTTGTCACCACAAATGCTAACGGATGTTTCAAGTATCTTGTAGGCCTGGGTCAGAGCTGGGACTGCTGAGGCTGTAAAATCCTACTGTGTAAGGTCACGGGGTTTCTACTCACCTGGATGGACTAGAATCTGTAATGAAGGAGGAGTGTTTTGGGCTTCAGCAGTAAATCAAAGGTCATAATGCCAGAGATTTTCCATAGTTGAACCTAGTGACACCACAATCGACAGATTTCTCCCATGCTACATTTTTTCTATAAGGTTCAACAATTCTTAGAAGAATAATGATGATGATGAAATAACTAGTGTTATATATTGGTGTGCTATGTAAGAACTTTTAGATTCAGGATCCAGCTGCTTCAACACTGAATTTCATGCCCTGAGCCCCTGGTAGATTCTTACCATCCACTGCAATTGAAGAATAGAGCAAAGCACATGTTATGTGGGGATGACATTGGTAAATCTAGTCATAGGGAGAACTAAAGAAGCATGAAGCTTAAAATCATTCCATTTATATACATCCAAAAGATTGTGTTTTGAATGGGACTATTTCCATACATTAACATGTTAATTTTCGTTATGCCATCCTAGCACCGTGCCAACCTCATTGCCAAACTATAATCACAGTAGCAAGATTTAGGATGTGTAAACTGAAGTTCAAAATTTGAAATATGACATGCTAACTTATGAGGAAATTTTTTTATAGAGCAGGTTTAATTAGTACTGTCTTGGTTGATACATTGGATCTTTGAGGCTTTGAGGCTTAGGTAACAATTTTTATTTAATTGCCATTAGCATTTTTGCTAATGCATCTAGTCTTTTAGCAATGCAGAATAGAAAATGTTTATTTAATACTTACTGTACACAGTGTCTAGGGCAAGAAGTATGAAATGATTCCAAACTATAAGGAAATTTTACTATGAAGATCATGTAATATGAACAAACTACCAAGACCATTTAAGTCGATATATAATAGAAAATATTGAGCCTTGTATAATTTTGTTAAAATTAAAGTCTGGAAGCATTTGCACTAAATCTATAATTTTTACACATATTTGGCCCTTGCTTTGTTTACTTTGTTCTCTAGAGACATAAATCTTATTTAATTTTGCTATAATCTTTTTCAAAAAAAATCAATGTACATATACATTTAGTAATGTGGTATATACTATTTATAAATATTATACTGTTGTGATGAAGCAAGTGAAATTATTCCAACACATTTTCAGCATTAATATTTCTCCAAAAGGTATTTTAATTTAACTTCAAAACGCTTCATGTGCATGTATTCTTTTTTGTTGTTGAAAATGAACTTTGTTTATTACTGCAAGGGAAACTTGTTATGGAACAAAAAATGGCAAATTATAATTAAGTGCAGGTTACACTATGTAATGAAATATCTAAACACTGAAAATTTCAAAATAATTACACATTTTTGTCAGAATAGAAAATAATCAATGTGAAATATTCAGGAAAAGTTTACAAATGGGGAAAGGAGATAGATTAACCATTGTCATTGAAAATCAAACATGCTCAGCTCTACTTCTCACAGTAGATGCTCTTTTGGTAATTTTTTTTATTATTTCAAAGTATTAAGGAGGTATATATGTTTTGGTTACATGTATTGTTTCTGTAATGCTTGAGTCATGGCTTAAGTGTACTGATCATACAAACAGTGTTCATTGTACCCATTAGGTAGGTTTTTGCCTCTCCACCTGCTTGATTTCCACCAAATTTTACATTCCTCTGTGCGCATATGTGCTCATCCATTAGTTCCAGTTTAATAGTGAGTACATGTGATGTTGGTTTTTCCATTCTTGAGGTACTTCACTTAGGATAATGGTCTCTAGTTTTCATCCAAACTGTTGCAAAAGGCATTAAGTCATCCTTTTTATAGCTAAGTAGTACTCCATGGTATACATATACCACATTTTGTTAATTCACTCATGAATTGATGAGCACTTGGATTGATTCCACATCTTTGCAATTGTGAATTGTGCTGCAATAAACATTCAAGTGCAGGCATCTTTTTGATAAAAATGACTTTTTTTTCTTTGAGTAGATACCCAGTAGTGGGATTGCTGGATCAAATGGTAGGTCTACTTTTAGTTCTTTGAGGAATCTCCATACTGTTTCCCATAGTGGTTTTACTAAATTGCAGTCACACCAACAGTGGGACTCTTTTCTATGCATCCTTGCCAACATCTGTTGTTTTTGGACTTTTAAATAAAAGCCATTCTAACAGGCAAGGTGATATCTCATTGTGGTTTCAATTTACATTTCCCTCATGATTAGTGACATTGAGCATTTTTTAAATACGTTTATTGGCCATTTGTCTATCTTCTTTTAAAAAGCTTCTGTCCATGTCTTTTGCCCACTTTTTAACAGCATTGTTTGTTTTTTTCTTGCTGATTTGCTTGAGTTCTTTGTAGATTCTGGATATTAGCCCTTTGTTGGATGTATAGCTTGCAAATAGTTCTTCCCATTCTGTAGGTTGTCTATTTGCTTTGTTGATAAAGCATGAAACCACAAGAATTCTAGAGGAAAATGTAGGAAAAACTCTTCTAGATATTAGGCTAGGCAAAGAATTTATGACTAAGACTCCAATGGCAATCACAGCAACAATAAAAAATAAATAAATGGGATTTGGTTAAGCTAAAAAGCTTCTTTTTTATTTTAATGTAACTTCTACTCTGTGTAAAATGTTGCAGTAATTCTCTCATACGATAGAAAATGAGGTACTGTTCTACTTGGGATGACTGAGAAAGTATTTAAAGATTCATTTTTAATTTAATGATACATTTTAAATTGGCAAATTAAAATGCAAAATAAGTGTTATTTTTTTTAAAAAAAGACATCAGAATTTGTGCATATCTATAGGAATAAGATAGTTATAAGTTAAAATATTTTTCTTTACTTCAGTCAATTTTTAAAATTATAAAACTATACTGCCTTTATTCACAAAGAGAAAAACCTGTACATCATGCTGTCTTTATAATACTTCTAAAATAAGTATATTTCACTATGATTTCTGAATACATTCTATTCTTTAATCTGTTTTAAATAAGAATATGTATCACAAATATTCACATTAGCTCAATTTACTGTGAATTCAGATGTGTCCCAATTTTTTCCAGAAACTTTATTCCAATTGTAGACTCTGTGTGCCTCAGGGGTTTTCTATACCACAAATTATAGCAGACAGATCATTCAACACAGCAACAGAATGCTGCATCCCCTTCTAGTAATAAAAAAATCTTAGCATATACAATTATTAAACTTTTACACTGAACATTAATTTTAATTGAGTTAGTCAACTATTTGTTTTTCTAACCTCAGACCATGTACAATATCAAAATTTAATACTGCATGTATATGATTATCAGATGTGTTATGACTAATGAAATTCTCTTTCTCAAGGATGAACACCAACCAAAGCTTGACTTGCCACATGAAAAATATGTCTAGTTTTATTTTTTCCATTAGAATTGAACATTATTAGTTTGTTGAATATTAACTGCAGACACTCAATATTCTTCATACCCCCTTCAGTTCTCTTCTTGCATTGCAAGGCTAGAATCCTGGGAGCTATGCTATCTAGATTCTCTTGCCAGCAAGTTTTTGAATTTGTTTGGGTTTCTACCAATGATATGTACTCTCACAAGATTTAGAAGGCAGAAGCAGAACCATCTTTACGACAGTGAGTAGAAGTGTGCATTTCCCAGGCATGAGTTTTTGTATAATAGCAGTTTCTGTGTTCTACTGCCATTCACCTTGCTGAATGCCATGATGGAGCTGTGAAATCTGCAGCAGAAATCTGCAACACCTCTGTCTCTCTGTAGCATTAAACCTAAAACTATTGACTTTTGCCAATTCAGACTTTTGATGATTTTGTAAGCACCTAATTTTAACCTAGGATGGCTTTTTTTCCCTCATCAAACCCTAAACACAAATGACCATGGAAAATTACTAAGTACTGAGTAAGAGTTAGTGCCAAAGATGCAAACCATATGGAAAGGCAAATTGAACTAAAGTAGAGAGAAGCTAGCAGAAAGGGAGAGCTTACTGTCTAGAAGACTCAAGAAAAATTGAGATGATGAGCAAGATCAGTGAATTATGATCTAAGTAGAGGTAATAAGCTTTCTACCTATTTATACGGCTTGCAGCATAGGGGCAGCCATGACTATAGAAAATAAAGGCTAACAAGTAAATCTCACTTTATCCAGTGAGTGAGAAAAATGCTTAGTTACTCTCCTACCTCCATTAGCTCCCAGCAGATGTCCACTCAATAGGCCTGTTACATTCCCCCATCCATTGGGCAGCATTTGTCAGCCAGCAACCAAATCACTTAATCTGAAGATAATTCCCACCACGTAATCAGGAAGTTGTGGTTATTAACTGATTTCTGTTATGTGAAAGTGCCAAGCAGAGAGCAGATCCCCAAAGCAAGACTAAACTGCTGAGGAAAACAGCAAGTAAGCCTGGAATTCATTCTGGCTTTTATTGGGAATCCTACTGCCACATGGAACTAGGGAATCCAGATTCAGTTCTTGTCATCCCTTACCATGTAGAAGGAAAGACATTAGAATAGTTTTTAGCACCTAAAACTGTTATGTCAACTTTTTACTTGCAACTAAACCTGACATGCCACCTTGTTCACTTTGTTCTTGTTTTTATGCTATATAATGTTATTATTTTAAAAATCTTGAGGTAAGACAGAGTAAGTACATTCTATCTCTCCATCAAACGTGTATAGAACACATGGAGCAGCTATTTGAAGATTCCAAAAGTAAATAATAGCATGTAAATTGGAGAAGAAAACCAGAATTTGAAGCATTACAGAACCTGTAATAAGTTTATCATTTTCTGCCCTCCAGTATCCCCCAGCCTGGGCTCAGGAAGCCTGAGCTACAGAGGTTTGTACTGACACAGGGAGAGGTATGGAAGTCCTCTAGTTCTGGCTTAAGACACGAGAAAGTGATCTTCGAGTGCTCAGAGGAAGTGGAGAAAACTTCTTACTTTTCCTTCTTTTTGTCTTTTTTTGGTTCTCTTGCATCCCAGCCCCATAGCAGTGACAGTAGGGACAGTGGTGGCAGCAGAGACCTGCGTGTACCTAAGCTCTGAGAAAAGAGAATTTTTTTCCTCTGATCAGAGTATCTGTTGTTTAAGAGAGTGGGATGAAGACTTACTGCTTTTTTTCCCTCTCTGTCCTTCTGCCTCTTAACCCAAATATGGGTGTATCCGTGGGAAGTCTGCAGCAGATCAGGGCAAATAAAGCCCTGGCTTTATAGCTGGAGGACTGAAAGGGGAGCCACACGGAACCAAAAAGTAAGAGGCTGAGTATGGAGAGAGAGGGACTTGGGTAAGTGAAACCTCTAAATTTGCTTATGAACTCCTGGGATCGCTCCTAAGCCACTTATGTGTGGAACCAGGCCTAAATAGCACAAAAACAACTTTAAGAACTGAACAAAGAGATAGACCACTGCCCAGGTCCCAGATTGACCACTTGGTGGAACACATTCAAGACTATCCAAAGAACACTACGAAGACTTGAAAAAGAGAACTAACATTGAACTCATCACCCACAGAAGGCTAGTTTGACCTTGCAACATGAATTTAACTGGATTGATTACCTAATAAAAGAAAATATCAACATTCTTCATAGGATTTAAACAAGACCCAGAGTTTTATAATATAATTTTAAAATGTTCAGGATACAATCCAAAATTACTCAGCATATGAAGAAACATGAAAATCTCTACTTACATGGGAAAAGATAATCAACAGATACTAGTGCTGAAATGACATAGACGAGATGTTAATCAGAATTATCTGACAAAGATTTTAATGCAGCTGTTATAAAAATGCCCCTCAAAGTAAGTCCAAACACTCTTGGAATGAATGGATAGATAAGAAAGTTTCAGAAAACAAATAAAAGATAAACAAAGGAACCAAATGGAAATTTTAGAGCTAAAAATAAACTGAAAACATTTCACTGGATGAACTCAGTAGTCACATAGAGATGACAGAGGAAGAAGTCAATGAACTAGAAGATAGATCAGTGGAATTATCCATTGATAATTTAACAAGGAGAAAACATATTAAAAAGAAAATTTAGCAAAGCCTCAGGGACCTGAGTGATAATACCAAAAGGTCTAATATTCATGTCATTAAAGAACCAGAAATAGAGGAGAAAAATGCAGTGCAGGAAAAGTATATGAAGAAAGTATATCTGAAGAAAAGGTTCCATATGTGGTAAAAAAACATAAACTTATTTATTCAAGAAGCCAAGCAAACTCCAAATAGAATAAACCTAAAAATCTACCCATAGAAATAATATAATCAAACTTCTATAAAGTAAGGACAAAGAAAATATCTTGAAAGTAGCCAGAGACAAACAATGCATCATATATAGAGAAACAACAGTTTGAATAACTGGATTTTTCATCAAAAACTTCATGGAGGAATTATGAAAGAAAGTGGTAAAACAATTGTCAAGGGCTGAAAGAAAAATTTATCAGTTCAGAATTCTATGTGCAGCAAAAATATCTTTCAGGAATAAGATTAAGTAAAGACATTCTCTGCTGAAAGAAAACCAAGAGAGTTCCTTGCCAGTAGACCTGTTCTAAAAATTCCTAATGAAAATTCTTCAGAATAAAAGTGATGCCAGAAGGAAACTGGAAACTTCAAGAATGCATAAATAGCAACAGAAACAGTGACTATATGGGTAACTGAAATAGACTGTTTTTCTCCTTTTGAGATTTTAAAGTGATTGATTATTTAAAGCAAAAGTTATAATATTATGTAATAGAGTTTTCAATTTATATAAAAATCTATAAGACAACTACAACATAAAAAGGAGAGGGTAAAACATATTACAGATATTATTTCTATGTTCCACTTGATACAATAAAATATTGATTTTTAAGTAGACTGTGAAAAGTTAAGCATATATATTGTAATTTCTAGATTAGTGAATAAGAAGTCTATACAGAGATATAGTAGAAAACACAATAGATAAAATCGAATACCAAAATAGTGAATATCAAAATAAAAATTCACATAACCCCAAAGAAGGCAGGAAAGGCAAAACAAGAAAAACAAAACAGAGGTAACTAACAAAAACAAATAATAAAATGGCAGGTGGAAATGTTTTGTTTAAATAATCAATATTGCATTAAATGTAAATGGTTTAAACATACCAATTAAAAGACAGAGATTGCCAGAGAAGATAAAATACATGACTTAACTATTGCTGTCTACAAGAAACTCACTTCAAATATAATTATATAGGTAGGTTAAAAGTAAAAAGTTGGAAAAATATATACCATGCAAATAATCCTAACTTCAATGGTCAGATGTTTTATCTAGTGAACAATAGCCTTCAAAGAGCCTGGGGATGAGGAGATGGAGATGGCAGGAACTCTAGGGGTTGAGTGGTTAGTGAGGGACATGGCGGAAGCTGATTTCCCATAGTTATGAACTATCACCTGTGCTCCCTATACATGGCCACATAAGGTTGGAAGCCAACTGAAATAAATGGTTTAGCTCTGGTCTCCCAAGAGAGTAACCAATTTGGATTTATTCCCATCATTTCATTTTTTCTAAAATCCATCATCCTTAAGGATTAAACAACTTTATTTTTTCAACATTTGAAAAACTAATATGTCCATGAAAAAAAATGCTGGTGTACTCAGCCTCTCTTTATCCCAGCCACACTGGAGCCTATCATGTCTTTTTGCCAAAGGCACTGCATTTTAGTACAGTCTGCCTCTGCGAGGTTGCCTCTTCACTGAAGTTTGTTGTTGCCGTGCTTTGACTCCATTTTCCTCAATAAAGATTCAGGGTCCTATTTTCCACCCTCACATTTATACCTTACCTTCCAAGGAAAAAGAATACTCTGTATTAATGTGAGAGAACAGATCCTTTCAGATCCTTCTCCCAAAAATGTCTTGACCTAGGTCCTGCATGATTCAAGATGTTAGAAATGATAGGCATTTTAAGTAGTTCAGGGTAGAAGATCAGTGTAATAACAGCCGGATTAACCTGGTACTCTCACAGGGCAACAAACCCAAAGGCGATAGAAACAAAACACAAAACAAGCCTCTTGGAGAGGGCTGAAGAAACCTCAAAAAGGCTTTATCTAACTCTGACAATGTTCACAAGGTCCAGCACCCTGGAAACAGAGTCTAGGTTTAATGCGGTTAAAAGAGCGGACCACTACTAAGAAACTGTGGTACTTAAGAAATGTTTTTGCTGAAGACCTGACTTTCTGTCAGGCATTCTTAAGATGTGAGCTTAAATGAAATGTTGTCAGATATGTTGGCAAAAATATAGACAAAGGACAAACATCAAGCAAACAAACAAACACCAAATTAGCAAAGACTACTGCCTTTTCCAACCACAGCTTTGCTACAAGCATTATTCATTCAGATGGGGAAAGTAAACTATCTGCTCTTTCTATTTGTACTGTCATTACCCTGGTTGGAGACTCCAGGCTCCTGGGCCAGCCTTCAGATCCTGGCCTGAAATTTTGCAATAGCAGAGTTTGGTATTTGGAAGGGAGTGGGGTAGAAGGTCATGAACTGTACACATAGTCTCAAAATTGTTCTTCTTTAGAATTCATTAGCTCCTTACTCAATCTCCCACTATCTTCCCACTGAACTCAGGAGAAAGCCTATGCTCTTTAAACTGGCTTTCCCCCAAAGCAAACTGGTTTTGCTATCCTTTCAGCAGCTCATGCTCCTTTGGAACTTTGTTCTCTATTTCTCCTGCTGTTACCCTCTTCCTGAGAGCTGGTTTTCCTCTTCCCATCTTGACATCTTATCCATCCTGCTTCTTTGAAAATCTGTTCTCCTCGACACAGGAAACAATACATTTTTTTCTTTTCATTTTGAATAGCACTTGCATATACCTGACAGCATAAGAGGCATAGACTGTCTAAGGTTAATTACCTGTTGTATATCTTTGTTCTACAAATGTATTTTAACTCCTTAGAAACCATGGTCTCTGGCTTATATTTGCTTTCCCATTACTAAGGCAGAACAGTTGAATTTTTATCTTAGCAAAGTTCAAAAGTGAATGTGAGCTTATTTGTGAATTTTTTCTAGTCCATGAATAATAGTTTTCCTTTGAATATGCACATTTGTGCTACTGACATGTTTACATTTGATCGAAACACATCCCTCATGTGCAGAGTAAAAGCAATGCCTTTCTTGTTACAACATGGAAAGCTGACACTACAGATGTCATGGCTAATATCTGTGTTTAAATGGAAAATTACTATTATAAATAAAGAACCTTGGTGAATAGATTTTTTTGTTAATAGATAGTAATCATCTCTTAGTAATTGGCAACAAAATTTCTGCACTAGTTGAGACGTTTTAGGTGGTGATAATATGCCGAATACTTTGATGCCTATCTTGCATCAAATTTGTATTGTTACCTTGACATGCCCACCAATTGCACTTAGATCCAGTTTTTGGTTTCAAGGAAACATTTGCAACAATGAGCTTTTAATAAAAGTAGGTGTTTTAAATAAAATGCTAGTTGTAAAATATTACACATTACAGAAGCATGTAAAAGTAAAAGGCATTTCCCCCTCAATGCAAGCCCCAGTGGTAACCACAGTGAACAATTTGGCATAGGGGCTGGAAAATTATAGACTTTCACCTGTTTTTGAAAATAAATATTAGTGGAACATAGTGGAACTCATGCATTTATGTATTGTCTGTATCTGTTTTCACACTATGATAGTGAAGTTGAGTAGCTGTGACAGAGATGTCTGGCCCTTTACAAAAAGTTTACTGATTCCTCATTTACTGTGGCATGTATACTTCCAGATTTTCTATGTATGTACAAAATATACATATGCTTTAAAAACTTACTGAAATGTACCATGCATACTCAGTTCAAAAAATAGAACATTACCAGCACCTCAGAAGGCTCTTTCATTCTCCTTTCCTGCTACTACCATCCCTCATTGGTAATTTTATCTTGCTTCCTAACACTATAGTTTAATTTTGCCTGTTTTAAAACTTTATAGAAGAAGAACTATACATTATGTGTTCTGTGCCTGTCTTCTTTTGCTCAACATTTTAAGGATCGCCCATATCATTGTGTATGGTAACACTTTGTTCATTCCCATTACCTATAATATTTCATTAGATAAATATGCCACACTTTACTTACCCATTGCAGTGCCAGTGAACATTTATGGCATTTTTAGTTTGGGGATATTATAAATAATGGAGAAATGAACATGTTTACATGTCTTTTAGTGGACATGTAAACTTGTAAGCTTTTCTCACACATGCATTTTTGAAATTGTTTCACCCACCCTATTCTGCAACAATTTCCCAAGTCAATTCATTTAGAGCTGTCTTAGTCTGTAACAATTGTATAGGATTCATTCGTTTGATGTTCTGAAATATATTTTTCTGTTGGTCATTTAGTCATGTGGCAGAAACTACTAGATTTTTTTTTCCTGAAATTCGTTCTCCTTTTCGTCTATGATAATGGACCCTCCACATTTCTAGCTAGCCACATGGCTGCTCAGAATAAAGACTACATTTTCCTGTCTCTCTTTTAGCTAGGTACAACCATGTGACTAATTTTCTAATAACAGGATGTAGGTAGAAGCATTGCATGGCAGATTCTAAGATCCTTCCTCCCCTATAATAAATCATTCATAGTGGTTCCCACTGGGGCTAGGGTTGAGGGGGAAATGCCTTTACTCTTTACATGCTTCTGTAAAATGTAATATTTTACAACTAGCATTTTATTTAAAGCACCTACTTTTATTAAAAGAGACCTAATGCCTATACTTTGCTTTTGTACCTCCCTTCCTCTATCTAGCTGCCTATAAGCACATGCTGCCATCTTGTACCTTGAGGTCAAGGCCCACACAGTGGCCACAAGACAGAAATAGACTGGGTCCTGAAATAATCAAGGTTTACACCTGCCCCAGCCTGCCTGTCTCGGCTTTGACGAGAGAGACGAATGAATACCATCTGATTTGAGCTACAATTGTTTGTCTGCTACTTTTGACTGAAATAAATTATAATTTATACAAGTTAGTTTCCAACTTTTGCTTTTGTATACCATATGGCCATGAACATCTTGCCATATATCTTTAGAATTTTGTGTGTCACTTTTGTAGAAAAAATTACTACAGGCGAATTTCTAGGTCAAAAATTAAGAACACTCTAAACTACAGATACTGCCTAATCTTCCTCCAAAATTCCATTACCACTGACATGATAAGTGACATTTCTACCTTAAATATACTAGGTGTCAATTTGCCAAACCTCTTATATTTAAAAAAGAAATAATCAAAGAAAAGAAAAAGAAACAATGACCAAACCCTAGTTTTCTTTTTTTACATCTTTGTTGAGGGAAGAAAGCCAAGCAAATTTTCGTTTGATGAATCTATTCTTTCTTTATTTTTTGTGACTTTTCTGGTCAAATGCTTTGCCCACTTTTCCATTGTAGAAGTTTCTATAATTATTTTAACCAATACTTACAATATAGTTTGCCCTTTAATTCTGTTTTGATTAGCTTCGTATTTTTGATATGTAGTAGGACAAATCTGTTCTCATTTTTATAAAATATAGGGCATCCATACACATTTTTATTCCAGAAGAAATTTAGAGTTAAGTACTCAAGTTCCAAACATGAAATTGATAATTTGATTAAAATTTTATTAAACATACTTAATTTGGGGGAGGTTGAGATAATCAATATATAAATGGTATTGGATATTCTCATCCAGTCAGATGATGTCTCTCCATTAATTAAGTCTTACAGTCTAAGTAACATTCTATAGATTTATCCATGTAGGTAATACTTATTTTTTCTAAGTGTATATCAAGATATTTTAGAGTTATCCATGTGAATAGGAACTTTTTACCTTTACAAATTCAACTTGATTAAGTCTGGTTCATGAGAATTCTCTTGAGTTTTATTTTATTTTTTATCTGTACTCTTAATTCATTGTTTTTTATTAACTTTCAATTTCATT
>RJWJ010027436.1:0-21768 GCA_004363605.1 Indri indri
GAAATAGAAACTACACCTCAAATTCACTTACATTCTGAGAGAGAGGGGCGGGGGAAGAGAAAGGAAGAAACACCAATGTTCTCTGCAATGAATTTTATACTTAAAAGAAAACATTAACTAAAAGAACCAACATCATAAAAAGAGATGTGGGTGGCGGTTACCAAAGGGCATTTGGATCTTCTGTAAAAGGCCTTGAGATCCCCAAGAACTAAGTTTAATAAGGAAAAGATAAGAACATCATATTTAAATTCATAAAATATACTTGGCAGGCTATTCACAATTCATCTCATGGACATGCATAAGGCAATTTCCCTGCATCACAATGTATTGAAAAGGACATATAGGTTGGTACTAAGGACTATATTGAGAAAAAGCGTAAGTTAATTCTGACATAGCTAAAGGAGCTATCGAAAGTGATAGGGTATAATAAAATGCAAAAGAGTACCATGGCCTTCTGGACAGAGATAGTGACTGTCTCTATATTGCTGGCTTGAGGAGACTAGGAGAATACCCCAAAGGGACTACTGACAATTAGAAAACTTGTTCATCAGATTAGTTCCCAGCTTTACTTCTGAATCATTCACTTTGAGATGTTACTTACATATGATTAATAGAAGTCAAGATAATAACCAGAATATCTGGAAGAATCATGAGTTAAAGTGATGATCGAGTAGTTGGCTTTCCTGATCTTTTACTTTATACATTTATAATTTCCTTCCACTGAGCTGATTAGTGAGTGAATTTGTAGGAGGTTAGTCAAGCATTGTGCTCTGATGAAAATCACTTGCAGTGGAAGTGAAGAGACCCCGGAGATCTGAGCTTGACTGCTGGAGGTCAGGCACACAGCCATAGTGCTGCGGTCTATCAGCAGCATACAAACCAGCAAGAGGACCCACAGGCTTTAATTTAGGGGTCTGTACGCAAATTGTCTCATCTCTTTTTAACAACGATAGCAAGTACTTACATGGTGCAATTATATGCCAAGCACTATTTGAATTTCTTTAATCCTCATATCAACCCTATCTTATGTATATCAGTGAGCTTTATGCTACATAAAAAAATCACCCTAAAACTTAGAGACCCCCAAACCTTAATCATTTAATACTACTCACTAGTCTGTGGGTCAGCAGGGTAGCTCTGCTTACCTAGCCAAGCTGGTCTATCTTCTGTCAGCTGTGGGTCAGGAGGGCAGAATTGTTATATTTCTGGGGCCCTGACTGGGACCACTGGACTGACCCATAGGCTCTGGTCCATTGCTTCTCACCCAGCACCATGTTGCCATGATGAAACACTGCGTTCCCAAGGGAAAGACAGAGTCCAGGGAGAGAGTGGAGGAGAGCGATGTCTCTTGAGGCCTGGGCTTGGAGCTCATGCAGTGTCACTTCCAATGAGTTCTTTTGGCCAGTGGAGTCACAAGGCCAGCTTGTAGTCAAGGGGACAGGAAATAGGTAGGAAGATCTAAAATGGATGTGTATATAGGGAGGAGTAAAGTACTATGTCCATTTTTACAGTCTACCCAAATGGGTGCAATTATTTTCATTTTACAGATGAGGGAACTGAAATACAGAATTTAAATGATACAAGGCTATGTAGATTCTTTTTTAAAATGTTTTTATAAAGAAATTTAGTGACATGAGTGATAGATACTGAAATCCAAACAGCTATTTAAAGTTTTCTAGAGAAAAAGAGAGAAATATAAAGAATAAAATATTCAAAGAAATAATATTTGTAAAAAAATTTCTAGTGATGTTGAAGGACACTAATCTTCATAAGTAAAGTATTCATTACTGCTAGGCAGGATAACAATAATTCTTATTTTTTTGTTTTTAAAAAATTTTTAATTATGGTGAGTATATAATAGTTGTATTTATAGGGTACATATGATGTTTTGATACAGGCATATAATGTGAATTAATCAAATCAGGGTAATTGGGATATCCATAACTTCAGGTATTTAACATTTCTTTGTGTTAGGAATGTACCAATTCCACTCTTTTAGTTATTTTAAAGTATACCATAACTTATTGTTGATTATAGTCATTTTGTTGTGCTGTCAAATATTGTTCATTCTATCTAATGATCTAATGATCTAACTATATTTTTTTACCCATTTACCATTCCCACTGTATCCTCCCTCTCCACTACCCTTCCCAGCCTCTGGTAACCATCATTCTACTCTCTGTCTCCATGAGATCAATTGTTTTTAATATTTAGCCCCCACATATGAGTGAGAACATGTGAGATTTGTCTTTCTGTGCTGTTCTTATTTCACTTAACATAATGTTTTCCAGTTCCATCTATGTTGTTGCAAATGGTAGGATATCGTTCTTTTTTGTGACTATGTAATATTCCATTCATCCATTGAAGAGCACTAAGGTTGATTCTATATTGAGGCTATTGTGAATAGTTCTGCAATAAACATGGGAGTGCAGATGTCTTTTCAATAAAGTGAGTTCTCATCCTTTGGATATATACCCAGCAGTAGGATTGCTGGGTCATATGGTAATTCTATTTTTAATTTTTTGAAGAACCTCCATATTGTTCTCCGTAGTGGTTGCACTAATTTACATTCCCACCAACATTGTATGAGGGTTCTCCTTTCTCCACATCTTTATCCAGAATTCATTATTTCCTGTCTTTCTGATAAAAGCTATTTTAACTAGGGTAAGATGATATCTCATTGTAGTTTTTATTTGCATTTCTCTGATGATAAATAATGTTGAGCATTTTTTCATATACTTGTTGGCCATTTGTATGTCTTCTTTTGAAAAATGTCTCTTCAGATCCTTTGCCCATTTTTAAAATTGGATCATTTGATTTTTGTCCTATCAAGTTGTTAGAGATTCTTATATTACTATATTCTAGTCATTGGTCCCTTGTCATATGAGTAGTTTGCAAATATTTTCTCCCATTGTGTGAGTTGTCTTTTCACTTTGTTGATTGTTTCCTTTGCTATTGCAGAAGGTTTTAAGCTTGATATGATCCCATTTGTCCAATTTTGCTTTGGTCGCCTGTGCTTTGGGGGTATTACTCAAAAAGCCTCTGCCCAGAACAATGCCTTGAAGTGTTTCTCCAATGTTTTCTTTCGGTAGTTTTAGTTTCAGGTCTTAGATTTAAGTCTTTAGTCCATTTTGATTTTATTTTTGTATATGGTGAGAGATAAGGGTCTGGTTTCATTCTTCTGTTTATGGATATCCAGTTTTGCCAGCACCATTTATTGAAGAGACTGTCTTTTCTTCAGTGTATGTTCTTTGTACCTTTGTAAAAGATAAGTTCCCTATAAATGTGTGGATTTATTTCTGGGTCCTCTCTTCTGTTCTATCGGTCTATGCATCTGTTTTATGCCGGTACCATTGCTGTTTTGGTTACTACATCTCTGTAGTATAGTTTTAAGTGAGGTAATGTGATTTCTCCAGTTTTGTTCTTTTTCTCAGGATGGCTTTAGCTATTCTGGGTCTTTTGTGGTTCTACATAAATTTTAGGATTGTTTTTTCTATTTCTGTGAAGAATATCATTGGTATTTTGATGGGCATCGTATTGAATCTGTAGATTGCTTTGGATAATATGGACATTTTAACAATATTGATTCTTCAATATTGCATGGAATATCTTTCCATTTTTTGGTGTGTTATTCAACTTTCTTCATCAATGTTTTATAGTTTTCATTATAGAGACTTTCACTTCTTTAGTTAAGTTTATTCCTAGGTATTTTATTTTATTTATAGCTATTGTAAATGGGATTACTTTCTTGGTTTATTTTTCAGTTTGTTTACTGTTTGGCATATATAAATGTTACTGATTTTTGTATGTCGATTTTGCATCTTGCAACGTTACTGAATTTGTTTATCAGTTCTAATAGTGATTTTGTGGAGTCTTTAGGTTTTTCTAGATATAAGATCATATCATCTGCAAGCAAGGATAATTTGACTTCTTCCTTCCCAATTTGGATGCCCTTCATTTTTTTTCTCTTATTCAATTGCTCTAGATAGAACTTCCAGTACTATGTTGAATAATAGTGGTGAAAGTGGGCATTCTTGTCTTGTTGCAGATCTTAGAGGAAAGGCTTTCAGTTTTTCCCCGTTCCGTATAATGCTAGCTGTGGGTCTGTCATGTATGGCTTTTATCGTGATGAGGTAAGTTCCTTCTATTCCCACTCTTTTCAGAGATTTTATCATGAAGCAGTGTTAAATATTATTGAATGCTTTTCAGCATCAGTTGATATGATCATATGTTTTTTGTCCTTCTTTCTGTTGATATGATGTATCACAATGATTGATTTGCTTATATTGATCTAGCCTTACATTCCTGAGATGAGTCCCACTGATCATGATGAATAATCTTTTTGATGTGTTGTTGAAGTCGATTTGCCAGTATTTTGTTGACGATTATTACATCTTTGTTGATCAGAGATATTGGCCTATAGTTTTCATTTTTTGTTTGGTCTTTGTCTGGTTTTGGTATCAGGCTGATACAGGCCTTGTAGAATGAGCTCGGGAGTATCCCTCCCTCCTCCATTTTTTGAAATAGTTTAAGTAGGATTAGTATTAGTTCTTCTTTGAATGCTTGGTAGAATTCAGCAGTGAAGCCATCAGGTCCTGGGCTTTTCTTTGATGGGAGACTTTTTATTTTTGCTTCTATTTTGTTACTTGCTATGAATTTATTCAGCTTTTGTATTTCTTCCTGGTTCAATCTGGTAGACTGTACATTTCTAGGAATTTATCCACTTCTTTTAGGTTTTTCCATTTATTGGCATATAATTGGTGATAGTAGTCTCTAATGATCCTTTGGATTTCTGCAGTATCAGCTGTAACATCTTTTTCATCCCTAATTTTATTTATTTGGATCTTCTCTTCTGTTTTCTTAGTCTGGCTAAAAGTATGTCTATTTTGTTTATTTTTTCAAAAATCAACTTTTTGTTTTGTTGATCCTTTGTTCTTTGGTTTTTTTTTTTTTTTTGGTTTCAATTTCATTTATTTCTGCTCTGATCTTTATTGTTTGTTTTCTTCTACTAATTTTGGGTTTGGTTTGCTCTTGTTTTTCTAATTCTTTAAGATGCACTGTTGGTTGTTTATTTGAAGCTATTCTACATTTTTGATGGAGGCACTTATTGCTATAAACTTTCCTTATTATTGCTTTTATTGTATCCCATAGGTTTTGATATGTTGTGTTTTCATTTTCATTTGTTTCGAGAATTTTAAAAATTTCCTTCTTAATCTCTTCATTGACCTACTGGTCATTCAAGAGCGTGTTGTTTAATTTCTGTGTGTTTGTGTATTTTCCAGTGTTCCTCTTGTTATTGCTTTCTAGTTTTATTCCATTGTGGCTAGAGAAAATATTTGGTATGATTTCAATTTTTTTGAATTTTTTTGAATTTTTTCAGTCTTGTTTTGTGGCCTAATATATGGTCTATCCTTGAGAATAATCCACGAGTGGAGAAGAAGAGTATGAATTCTGCAGCTGTCGGATGAAATGTTCTGTAAATATCTATTAGGTACATTTGGACTATAGTGCAGATTAAGTCCAATATTTCCTTGTTGATTTTCTGTCTGGATGATCTGTCCAATGCTGAAAGTGGAATGTTGATGTCTTCGATAATTATTTCATTGGGGTGTATCTCTCTCTCTCGCTCTGATAATATTTGCTTTATATATCTGGGTGCTCCAGTGTTGGATGCATACACATTTAGAATTGTCATATCCTCTTGCTGAATTGACTCTTTTATCATTGTATAATGACCTTCTTCGTGTCTCTTTTTATGGTTTTTGTCTTGAAATCTATTTTATCTGATAGAAGTATTGCTACTCCTGCTCTTTTTTGGTTTCCATTTGCATGGAATATCTTTTTCCATCCCTTTATTTTCAGTCTATGTGTGTCTTTATAGGTGAAATGTGTTTCTTGCAGACAACATATAGTTGGCTCTTGTTTTTTTAATCCATTCAACCATTCCATGTCTTTTGATTGGAGAATTTAGTCCATTCACATTCAATGTTATTATTGATAGATAAGGACTTACTGCTGCCATGTTATTTGTTTTCTGGTCCTCTCTTTCTTTCTTCCCTCCTGTCTTCCTTTGTTAAAAATGATTTTCTCTGGTAGTGTGTTTTAACTGCCACACTAGAAACAAAAACTTTTTCTTGGGGCCATGGTGTTTTATTATGAAAATAGAATAAAAACTCTGAAAATGAAATGATCCTTTCTGATTTAATGAAAAATGAAATGTATTGATTTTTATTCATTTAATCTATATTTTTAGAATTAAGTGTCAATATTAATTGTAACCATAAGAACCTCAACAAGTAAGATTTTTACAAACCAACTGTATAGTGTTTTGCCCAGGTTTGGCTTCATGAGGCCCCAGGTTCAAAATCAGCATGAGTTAGATACAACTCTCATGGCAGTTAACATGTTAATTTCTTGTTTTTCTTTTGTTTTCTTTCTTTTTTTTTTTTTTTTGCATCTACTATTTTTTTTTTATTTGAGATTACCATGAGGCTTACAAAACATTTTATAATCAATTATTTTAATTATATGGCAGCAAGCAAAGAAAAATCTAACAGAAATTCTACCATTTGACTCCATCCCCCCTGCTTTTTCACTTTTCGTTGTTTCCATCCACACCTTTTTATACTATCTATCTCTCAAAAAGTCATTGTTGTTATTTTTGATAGGTTTGTCTTTTAATCTTCCTAGTCAAGATATAAGTGGTTTATATGCCACCATTACAGCAATAGGGTATTTTGTATTTGTGTCCTTGCTGTTACCAGTGAGTTGTATGCCTTCAAATGATTTATTGTTCATTAACATCCTTTTCATTCAGACTGAAGAACTCCTTTTTAGCATATCTTGTAGGACAGGTCTGGTGTTGATGAAATCCCTCAGCTTTTATTTGTCTGGGAAAGTCTTTATTTCTCCTTCATGTTTGAAGGATATTTTTGTAGGCTATAATATTCTAGGGTTAAAGTTTTTTTTTCTGTTAGCACTTAGAATATGTCGTGCCACTGTCTCCTGGCCTGAAAGGTTTCCACTGAGGAGTCTGCTGCCAGTTGTATCAGAGCTCCTTTACGTGTTATTTTTCTCTTTTTTCTTGCTTCTCTTAGGACCTTTTCTTTATCCGTGGCTTATGGGACCTTGATTATTAAATGCGTTGAGCTAGTCTTGTTTGGGTTGAATCTGCCTGGTGTTCTATGATCTTGTACCTGAATATTGATATTTTTCTCTAGGTTTGGAAAGTTCTGTGTTATTATTTCTTTGAATAAGCCTTCTACCCCAATCTCTCTCTCTACCTCCTCTTTAAGGCCAATAATGTTTAGATTTGCTCTTTTGAGGCTATTTTCTAGATATCATAGGTGATGCTTCATTCTTGTTTATTCTTTTTCTGTTTTGTTTTCTGACTGTGTATTTTGAAACAACCTGTCTTTAAGGTCACTAATTCTCTCTTCTACTTGGTCAATTCTGCTGTTGAGAGACTCTGATGCATTTTTCAGTTTGTTAGTTGAATTGTTAAGCTGTAGAATTTCTGCTTGATTTTTTTATTTCAATCTCTTTGTCAAATTTCTCTGATATGCTTCTAAATTTCCTTCCTATGTTTTCTTGAAGCTCACTGAGCTTCTTCAGTACAGCTATTTTGAATTCTTTGTCTGAAAGGCCAGCTATCTCCATCACTCTGAGATTGGTTACTGGTACCTTATTTACTTCATTTGGTGAGGTCATGTTTTCTGCATGTTCATGTTACTTCAGCATGTTCATCAATGTCTGAGCATTGAAGACTTAGGTATTTTAATCTTCACAGTCTGGGCTTTTTTGAACCTGTCCTTGAGAAGGCTTTCCAGATACTCAAATGAAATTGAGTGTTGCAGTATAAGTCTCTGGTTACTGCAGCTATATCAGCAATAAAGATGCCCCAAGCCTAGTAATACTATGGCTCTTGCAGATTCCTGGTGGTACTGCCTTGGAGAGTTTGGATAAGATATAAGAGAACTCCCTGGATTATCAGACAAAATCTCTCACTCTCTGTGCTGGGCTGCTGGAGTTGGAGCAGTGATGTAGGCACTCTCATGGCCACCAGCACCAAGGCATACCTGAATCCAGCACAGTCTCATTACTGGCAAAAGCCAGTAATGACTATTGCCTGGCTACCTCTGATGTTTATTCAAAGCCCAAGAGCTCTTTAGTCCGCAGGTGGTGAATCCTACCAGGATTGAGTCCTTCCTTTCAAGGCCTGGACTCAGGGGCCTCAGGGGTCTACTTGGTACCTTATTTTACTATGGCAAAGCTGGTACCTGGGTTACAAAACAAAGTCCTCTGAGCTCTTCCTTTTACTTTTCTCAAGTGGAAGAAGACTTTACCTGAGCAGCACTGCCTTGAGTTGTGGGAGGGTTGACATAGGCACTGGCTTGGCCACAGCTGCTGCTGTCTCACTGGATCATGTGCGCCCCAAGTCCGCTGGCTCCCAGCCAGCACAGCCACAAGCATTGCACAAGGACTGTAGCCCTTGTGGCCCAGCTGCTTTACAAATTTAATCCAGGCCCCAGCCTTCTCTTTTTCTGCTGGTCATGTGGCTAGCTGGAACTTGGCTGGAGAATGTCCCTCTGGTCAAGCTGCTCAAAATGCTCCCTCCATGGGGACCAGCAGAATTCTGCTCTGTGCTGTGTTCCCCCTCTTCTAGGGTGGCCATGAGTTTTAATACAAAGCCCCACAATCACTTCACTCTCTGTCCCCTGGGCACCCAGATTCTCCACTCAGCGTGCTGGCGTGGCACTGCTGGGGGATGGGAGAGGAGAGGCACAGGCAATGTCCTCTTCAGTGCCTTTTTCCTTGACATAATGTTAAAACCAGGTAATATGATTGCTCATCTGATTTTTGGTTCTTCTGAAGTTGCTTGCTTGTGTGGATAGTTGTTGCATTAGTTGTTCGTGTGGAGGGACACATGCTGGAGGTTTCTATTCAGCCATTTTGCTTCACCCCCGTCCAGGATCATCAAGGCTGTGTAAATTCTATGTGTCCAAGTCAGAATTCGGACACAAGGAGTCTGAGCCTAGAATTCATGTTCTTAACCGATATGCTACATATTTATTTTGTGTGTATGTTTCCTAGATGTCACTGCTGCACATGTAAGGAATGAAGGGAATGCTCATTGCATTCTTTCTTGTTCAGGACCTTTGACTCCCTTAATACCATCCATTCCACCCCATCCCCTGGACCAAACGCTTGGACTAAAAAAGACTTCTTTCCCATTTAGTATTTTCCGTTGGTCTTTTATTGTTATCTAAAGAGAAAAATCATTACATTTTGAAAAGTAGATTTTAGCAAAGCGTTGCATGTTAACATGCTTTTATCTTTAGAATGCAAATAGCTGAGGATAGAGGCTGTTTATTTATGTTTTTATTTGTTATTTTCGGTTTTTAGCAAGTTGTAAAATACTTCTTAAAATTCTAGAACAAGCCCACTCTTCTACTAGCAGGTAAATTCCATTAAGATAGGGACCTAAACTTCAGTTTTCGGTTTTTTCCCTACCAGTTAGCAAACAAAAGGTATTCAATGAGTGTAGATTAAGTAGAGGAATGAAGGAAGCCAAAATGTCAATTATTTTTAACTATTTTTAGACATAGATTTTTATCAAGTATGTTATAGTAACATTATATTCTTTACTTTCCAAAATAACTTCCTTTTTTTTTTTTTGGTTTATTCAGTGCCATTTCTTTTCTCATTATGCCTGTTACACTTTATGTGTGCATGTGTTTGTGTGTGGTACCATAATACTATATCCCGATTTTAAAGAAATTTTTGGCAAATTTTGAATTATTTTCCTCTATAATTTTATATTATGACTTCTTATTGACCTGAAAACATAGTAGTGTTTCTAGTGCTTGTATTAAATCTTCCGAGACTATGGAAACTGCTGACCCATGTGGGCCTTTACAAAGATGGAACTCACAGCCCACCCTGCCATTGCTCTGTTTCTCTTTTGAAATACAATCCTTGGGCTCAACTAAGGCTAGGCATTATGAGTGTTGAAAACTCCTTGAAGTTCTTTATTGGGGACTCTTCTCAGTTACCTGGTGAATTGTTTGTGATTTTTTTTTTTTTTTTTTTTTTTTTTTGCTTTACCAATGGGAATTAAGACACAGACTGAGTAAGCAGCTTGTCAAATCCAAAATCAAGGTCAAGGGATTGGGTAGCCTAGATAAAACCTGAAGGAACCTCATTTTATAGCTTGTTGTTCAAGACACAGAAATGTACTTTGTAAGGAAAGCATAATATAGAGAATAAATACCACCTCTTTTAACACATTAACTGCCATGAGAGTTGTATTTAGCTCACTCCAGTTTTGACCCTGGGGCTGCGTGGAGCATATATAAAATCTTACTTGTTGACGTACTTATTCTTACAATTAATATTGACAATTTAATTCTAAAAACATGGATTAAATCAATAGAAGTCAATACATTTAGTTTTCTCTTTATGTTTACCTTTAAATTACACTCAGAATTTTTATTCTATTTTTGTAATAAAACACTGCGGCCCCAAGGAAAGTTTCTGATTTTTGTGTGTGTGTGGCAGTAAATGTGTTAATCATGTATTTGTGTGTGTATGAAGATTTTTGATTAGAACATATTAAAAGGTTTATATGTGGTGAGTTTGTAGAATTGACAGTGGATTCGCATGATTATTAATAGGAGAAACATTTTGTGATTCATCTCGTTAGCATGTATAATCACCATCCGGAAACAGATCATATGTCTAGAAGACAAAGAGCAAAATGAGCTTAAATTGATTTTTTCCTCTAGAGATTAGAGTGCGAGTCATCAGAATACACAAGTAGAGCCCCAAGTGAGAAAGCTGCCTAACTCTGAGTGCTTCCTTTGTGATAAACCCCGTTTTAACCCCAGAATGGAACAATGGGTTGCAGAATATTTTCCACAAACATATTTTATTACAATGACATTCCTTGTCCATGAAGATTGAGATTTTTTTATCAAACAAGAAGTAAGATTTACTCCTGAGTAACCAGTTCGAAAGTCTGTGGTCTTTTCAATGCAGTAAATTGCTTTCTTCTCTGACCATTATTTTAACTATATTTTTAATATAATTATATCTTTATATAATTAGTACTATGTATTCATACATTTGCTTATATATTTTGCCATTTTTTTGGCTTCACAGTAAGAAAAGTAACTGCTTCAGTTTGAGGGCCATAGACCTCTCACCATCCTTTCTCTGGATTCTTTATGCTTTCTTTGGTCCATACATTCTCTTTCTGGTCTGTAGCTTAAGGCAGGGATGAAGTAGACACACCCTAGATGCATGTCACTGCCAGGTGCCCACATGGGACAGTACCAGGTATGTACTCACAGAAAAGTGAGAAAAGGCATGTGTCGTAGAAGCAACTTCTGCTACAATCTTAACTGATTAGTATAACTTTCTTTCTTTTCAGTTATAATTTTGAGTATTACATTAGTAAAGGCCTAATAGAAGGAAGTGAAATATGCCTGAAGGACTAGTCTACTGCTGATAATATATAAAAGAAATGGAATTTCAATACAACACACACATCTGTGACCATCTGTTGTGTTGTACTATACGGCTGACAAGTGCTTTCTTCTTGATTGTTGGGGAGGAGGGGTGCAGTAGAGAGCACTCTGTAAATCAGCAGTTCTCTTTGTCATTTTCAATTTGTAATTATCAAACCTCCTGACCGAGAGGGAGAATAATTAGTGTAGTCTTTCCTAGACTTATAAAAAGAATTGCCTGGAGCCCTTGTTAAAAACACAGATTCCCAGCTGCACCCAGATCCTGATGAATGAGAACCTCTAGGGAAGCACCCTGGAAATTAATATTTTTAGTAAGTTTGAAGGTGATTAGTACTAGCTGATACTTATAAGCACTACAGAGTTCAACTCTGCCATTTACTGTGTTGAGATGACAAATTATTTTACCATGTCTAAGCATGAATTTCCTCTTCTGTAAACCCAGGGTGATGATGTTATCTCTTGGGTACTATCGTGAACAGTGAATGACAAAATGTATGCAAAATATTTATCATGGTGCTTGGTGCACACATGCATTAGCTGCTTCTACTACTCTTACTATCATATCCAATGAGCTATGATGCTCTGGGTCCACCCAATTGTAGGCAGTAATGAATACAAATGATATAGAGAAGCTTCAAGGGAAAAAAGATAAAGGAAAAGAAGCTCTAGTGGGTTGACTGAGGGTTAAGACATTCTAGGCTAGAGGCAGTACAGAGAGAGGACTTGGATAGAACTCCCAGGGCAACATAGGGCATTCAATTCTGTTCACATCCACGCTCCAAATTTTTGTTTTGCCTTCCAACTTTGGGAGAGAATCAGGCAGTTGATTCATTTGCCTTGATAAAAAATGTTTTTGTTGAAATTAAGACATGAGACAGTTTAATTGGTCACTAATATTATTTTTATTTTGTAAACTTTTCATTTGGGATGTACTGATAGAGAGGATATTATTGCTTTGCATGACCAGGTCCATCAGATATGCAAATAAAGGGTAGTTCTCACATCAAATTCATTCATTTATTCATCAATTTAGTACATATTTATTAAGCACTTGCTATGTGCTAAGTACTGTTTTAAGCTCCAGAATGTATCAGTGAAGAGAAGAATAGAAGAGGTAAACACTTCTTCCCTCACAGAGAGTTTATGTTCTTGTGTGTGTGTAAAAAAAAATACATAAGAAAATTATATTCTGATATTGAGAAAAGCAAGCTAGAAAGGAGGATACGGACTATAGGCTGTGTGTTATTGGGGCGAGGAGGAGTGTGGAATGGAGAAGGGGGCAAAATGAAGCCAGATTATGTAGGGTCTCAGTAAAGACTTTGAATTTAAGTGATATTTGACCTTTGTAAAACATTTTTAGCAAACAACCTTTTAAAAGGATCCCTCTGGCTTCTGGACATTACATTCCAATGAGGCAAAGAGACCAGGTAGGAGGATATTAAAATAAACTAAGAGAGAGATGATGACAGTATAGGCCAGGGTTGTGGCAATGAAGAAGATGAGGAGTGGTCAGATTCTGGATGTATTTCATAGGTAGAACCAACAGGACTTGCTGATGGATTGGATGTGGGGAGTGAAAGAGAGGGTCGGAGGAATCAAGAAGGACTCAACCTGAGCAACTGAAAGGCTGGAATTGCCATCCCCTGGGAAGGAATGAACTATAGAGGAGCAAGTTTTTAAGGGTAAACTAGGAGTTAGATTTTAGGCATGTTAAGTCAGACCTATTAGCTATCCATGTGGAGGTGCTGAGAATGAGAAACAGACAGTTGGATGTGTGAAGGCCTGTAGTTCAGGGGAGAGATCGAAGCCATAAATCTGGAATTGTAAGCCTAAACATGATATTTAATGCCAAGACTAAATGGGATCACCAATGGAAGGTACAGGATACTGGATCAAGGACAGAGTTCTGGGGATGTGAGGGAGATCCGGCTGCGACATCTGCCACCCCATTGATCTCCAGGGTTGATTCGGCTGATCTGGGTGGCTAGGTGGGTGTCCCCTGCCTCCCTCACTGCTCCATGTGGGTCCCTCCTGAAGCTGTGCACTTGGTCAAAGAGGACGACCTTCCCCGATAGAGGAGGACCACTCTTCAGTCAAGGGTATACGAGTAGCTGCACTCCCCTGCGAGAACCTCCAAAGAAGCTCTCAAGGACAGAGTTCTGGGACTTAGAAAGTGTAAGAGGTTAAGGAGATGAGGAGAAACCATCTCAGAAGACTGAGAGGAGCTAATGAGCTGGAGGAAAACTAGGACAGTGTGTCCTGGCTGTCAAGGGAAGACATTGTTTCAAGGAGAAGGGTGTGATCAACTGTGGCAAATGTTACTGAGACCAAAACGAATGTCTGATTCACCACTGGATTTAGCAAAGTAACAAGCATTGGTGAGTTCCATGAGAGCAATTTAAGGAGACTAGTGGTGTAAATGTTAGGATTATCATGGGTTCTGGAGAGAATGAGAGGAGAGAGAAGGGGGCGGGGAGAGAAAGAAAGAGAACAGATAAATCTCAGGAAAAAGAGCTTGGCTATAAAGGGAAACTCAGAAATGCGCAGTAGCTGGAGTGGGAAGTAAGCTCAATAAAGTTATTTCAAGACTGGAGAAGCAACAGGGAATCTGCAAGTTGAGGGCGCAGGAAAATTAATGATGGGGGGGGTTCTCAAAAGTATAATCCTCCTTCCTTACCCCCTGTAGCACACACCCAAACATTCATACTCTTCTCCAATCTTGGTTTCTATACCTTAATCAGCAATGCAAAGACCCAAGACCATAGACACAGCAGACCACTTATGGTCCCTAAAGCCTTATGGTCCTCAATACATCTAGCCAAGATAGACTTTTTGTTTTGATTTTTGGCTTTTAGGAAGGAAGAAAGGAAGGAACAAAGGAATGAAGGAAGGAAAGAAAGCAGGAAAGAAGGAAGGAATATAGAAAGAAAGGAAGGAGAAAGCAAGAGAAATAATAAAATTCTCCCAGCAGTATTTCCACCAATTTCCTCCTGGATTAAGGATTTTTAACATTCTCCTCGCAACAAAAATAAGTTGAACCAAAACTATTTGGTTGAATGGGTTAGGAGAATATACATTAACAATCAAACAGATATGTTAGCTACCAATTCTTCACAAATGGTGTGTGATGGAAAAGAAAGAATGGCTGGGAAAAGTTAGGCAGCTGAGCTAACAAAAGATAAATGCTCTGGAACACACATGATTCCTTATAATCAAATAATGAGATTTATATTAGACATATTGTCTTTGGAAAATAAGTACTCAAATAAAAAATAAGAGATATTCAATAAACATTTCTTGAATATCTACCAAGTAAATAATAATCAGAAGTTACATGTGTTTTCTTACAGAATTCCCAGCCTAGTGGAAGTGGAGGAGATAAAAAGTTGGGTGATAGATAACATAAAGGCCATAATTCTTCCCATGTGACCCTACTAAGTGATTATCTCCTCAATCACACCTCCAAAATTAGAGATACTCCTGTTTAACAGTGTCACTACCAACGTAATGAGATATGCTTTTATAGAGAAAAGGAAAAATCAAATCATATATATATATATATATTTTTTTTTTACCAAAATGGAAATCAGCTTGAAAGAGTTCAGAAAAACTAAACATAAAATTGTTTTGCCTAATCCATAAATTGGTAACTGGAAAGATAATATTAATAGTAGAATAAGGAATATGGAAAGAATATATAGAAGTTGTTAAGTAGACTTATTTATAGGGCATTTGTATAAAATATAAATAAATTGTTTTTATCAGAGGGGGGAAAAAACCCTTACTATTGTAAGTCAGGTCCATGACTCAATTTTTGTAAGTTTTTCTTTTTTTAAATTCTCTCGATCAGTTTTTTCCTTCCATTGTCCCTCTGAGGTTTGGTAAAGTGGTCATCCAAGATTTGTGGTTTTCTTTTCATATTTCTTTTCTCATTTGAGGATGTTCACACCTAGGTTTATTGGGCAATATTCACTTATTCATAAGTTACTAAGTAACTTACGACACTAAGTAGCTTGGACACCTTTGTGGTGTCCAAGATGGGTGGTGAAAAACTAGGAATTACTAAGAAAATAATTAATTACCTTTTCATCCAAGCTTCCATCCTATATTAACCAAGAATATATTCCACATATTTTATGGTTAGACATTCACGGGCCTGATCACTATATCTTAAATATTGACAAGTTCTTATTGTTCAAAGAGACATTTACTTTCTTTTGATAATTGTTTTAAACCATGACTTCCTCCTTCGTGTCAGTAAAAAATGATTATGTAAATGCCATCTATTTAGTAATACTAATATTATTTTTTAGTGCTTATTTTGGATGCTTAGCCTTTAATATTTTCTAAGCTGAAGACTGCTCTTATGCAATTGTTTTTACCTTTTCAGTCACTATTTCCACATTAATAATAGGGTAAGGATATCAGGCTTCAGTTTAGATCATGACAGTACTTAATGTCTTTTCCACATTGATTTCAACCAAGGAGAAGACTTCCTCTCTTGTTTTCATGGGAATTTTATGAATTCCAATATGTATATTTTTCCAGCTGTAGTATTTTATTTGCAATTGGAAATTACGAGTTGAGATATCATTTTTCTTATGAAAAATTTCCTAATACTAAATCCTAGCTGTTAAAGCTGATGTCAGCTACTTAAGTAATGTGATTTCTTTATGCATAACTTAGAAATTTTTTACATTCTTTTCGGTTATTTACATTAATGCTTCTGGATCGGTGAAATTTTAAATATGTTTTTCTCATATTATCCACTTTTTCATAAGTGTAATTTCCTTTTTTTGTCGTGTGGCCTTAAATAAATGATTAAGATAAATGAAAACTCTCTTGTTTAACATTGCTAAAATGAACCCGTTTAATCTGATACATGTTTTTGATTGAGATCCCTTTATTGCAAATGCTTATGCGTTCCGAAAATCCATGTTGGTAATCCATTATAGCAGCAAGTCTTTGTCTTTGTTTCCTTTCAGGTACATTATTTCCCTATTATACATTTAATAGACAGGCTCAAAGAGACATGCAGGGCGAAATGAAAGGTTGAGGCTCACAGAGAATTTTGGAGTCATTATGCATGGCTTTTTCTTAAACAGCACCTTGTTGTTGAGAAATTTCTTTTTACTTTCAAGAAAAGAGGACAGTGTTTTTCCGTGGGGCGGGGAATGTGCTTAGTTGGGAGCCAGACTGTTTGTATGGGCTAGTTCTGCCACTAAACCAGTCAAGGGAGTCACTCAATACTATCTCCTGAGCTCAGGCTCTTCGTCTGTAAAGTAGGAGGCAGTATGGAAGAATTCTGAAGTTTTTAATGGGGCTGGAAATTCCCTTCTTTTCTCTACCTTTACCTCAAGTTATCCATTTATTTTTCATGGTGTTGTGGTTGATATAGTTCTTTAGAGCAGCTTCCTGAAAATTAGGAGGGTTAGAGTATTCACCTCTCCAGGGAGTCAGACTTTGAAATCCTCCCCACTCTGAACATCCTCTTCTTTGAAGGAACTTAGCAAGTAGGTCTGGGGCAGCTGTTAGATTGTAAGGCAGGTTGCAGGAGTTAATGATGGACATTCCCGTGTCCAGTCCTATAAAAGAATTGTTTCCATGAATATACAGCAGTAGCAATTTATTAGTAACTGGAGCCTAAAGGAAGCTGCATTTGGTATCTACACACAATGACGTGAAGCTGACTGGAAATGGAGTTTTACTGTCACTCAATACTTACTTCTGTTTAAAATACTGCTTGTTTCCCTGCCATGTCTGCCTATTTCAAGCTTCAAAATAAGGTTGACAGATAGTTCTACAGGTAATTTTTAATCATGTTGCCCAGGCCATCCAGTTTCCATTTAACGGAGGGAAGAGTGAATAGTATCATTCACAGAATGGGCCACTATTAACTGCACTTCCATTTAAATCTAGGAAATGAGGAGCCATGATGACACATTGAGTCAAAGGCTCAGATAGGAGAGGCTTTCAGGGGTTTTAGGGGTTAAGGATGTCACTGTCTCTTAAGAAAAAGTTTTCATTTATTATTCTGGAAACATCAAATTCATTTCTTTCTTTATGTGTCATGACAACAGTGAACTATTTTTGTATCCATATTTCTTAGTACATGAGTCACTTTAATGATGACAGATTTTGCCTACTGTCCTGTAACACCCCTAAAGTGCCACTAATGTAATGGTGATACCTAAGGATGTGAAAGAGAAATGTGACAAACATTTAAATCTGAGGGATACAGACCCCAATTCAAAAATTAGTATGAGGTAAACTTTGCTGTTTTCTATATGGAACTGTGAAAAGAAACACCTTATTTAGACAAATTAAATTTAACAGAGTTTAATTGAGCAAAGAATCATTTGCAGATTGGGCAGCACCCAACCCAGAATAGGTTCAGTTTGCCACATGGTTGAAGAAGATTTTTGGATGGAGAAAGGAAAGGAAAGTACGAAAATGGAAGCGAGGTACAGAAATAGCTGGATTGGTTCCAGCTCGGCGTTTGCCTTATATCAACGTGGTTTGAACAGTTGGCCACCTTTGATTGGCCAGAACTTGGTGATTGGCACAAGAGTAGGTTTCAGCCTATTTACACATCCAGGTAGGTTGTAATTCACTAAGTACAGCCTTTAGGCTGAACTTAAAATATGTAAACAGGTAGCTTTAGGCTAAGCTTAATTTAATAATTTTGCCCCTTTGGTCAACCTCTCAATTTTGAGAGACTGATGAAAACTTTAGGCACTCATATCACACTGTCACTATTCTAAATGTACTTCTCTGGTCTCAGATCTCATGGGGAAATAGCAGAACAGTGGGTTTTGTGGGGTGGGAACAAAGACTTCAGGTTACTCTTCTTTTTTTTTTTTTTTTGAAGGGTTAGAGTAGAGGGGACCTACTTATGTTGGAATCCCTTATTTTTACGAGAAAAATAAAACTTAGTCTGTTTTAGGATTTATCTGTTTTAAAGTTTCAGTTTGATTATGTTGCATTTATTATGAACTACTCCATTTTGGTTTTCTCTGGTCTAATGGGGCCTAGTGCACAAGCTGAGTCCAAAACAATGGCCTCCCACAGTTTTGTTTAAAAGTTCCTCCTTTGGGTCAGGTTCACACTTGGGTGAAAGTGTAACCAAAACTTAGGGCTTCAGTGCCACTCTCAGTTGCCATTATTTTGGGTTTCTAGTCTCATCAAGAGATTCATAAGTTACAGGATCCTCACGGTCATACATTTCTTTGAGTTTTTGTTGTTCCAGCCAAAGAGAGACCATTTGACATTGTACTCAAGGCTGCATGAAAACATTTAAAACTTTAGAGAGAATAGGGAAACTACTATAATGACTATCAGGAGGGTAAAACCAAGAATTGGAGTATGCCCCATATCCAGGGTCCCTATGAACCAAATCAAATAAAATCAAATAGATCAAAGAAAGTGCTAGATAAAGAGTCTACTCATTTCAACCAAGCAGTCTGTTCACCAACCCCTACAATTGGATCTCTATAATACCTGACACATTCCTCCCTGTGCAACAGTAAATGTCAGAAAATGCACAGATACTTCTCTGTTTAGCCAGTAAATAATCTAGAGCAATTCTATTATCTAGCATAACTTTATCAAGAGAATTTGACATCTGATGTGTAATCATAGCCTTTGCAGTATGATTTGCTATAGAGCCTATTTTGAGGGATAAATTTTTAATCATTGCCTCATTTACTCCAAACTATGGAAAAATAGACCTAATGAATGATGTCCATCCAGAAGAGTGAAGGCCTCCTGGCAGTGTTCTCTTTACCCTGTGATGTAGGTTAAGAGGAGTGGACCGATGTGTTTCTGCTTGATTATAAAGCAACAAAGATACCATTAAAATTTCTTATGCACTTTAGCCCTTCATCTTTCATCTATCAAGGCATAAGTTTGTCCATGTGTAAGGTTGGCTACGAAATGCTCCACAAATAAAAATATACCCATGAGTGCACACAAGAGGCCCCTTTTCAGTTCTATTGTTCAAAGAGGCAAAAGAGGGGAGAAAAACAGAGAAAAGAGTCTCACTATCACAGTGAATTTTTGACTTGTGATCTTGGGATAAAGCTGTCATACCTAGCATGCCATGTACTTCTGGGGAGAAAATTCCCTGGTTAGCTTTACCTTTAGGTCTCTAATGAGTATACAGTTCCAAGAGTCTAGAGGGGCCCTTCTGAGTTGTGAGATTACAAACACAAGTTTAAGGTGCAAGGGCAGCCTTTCTGATTGGGTCATTCGCAGAAGACCCAATCTCTGGGTTGTAGATTCTGAAGGGTTTTGATTGTTCTTATTCACTGGACCATGAAAAGCTTTCTTTAGCTGGTGAAAATACACTTAGGTATGATGCATTAAACCATCGCAGCATTTAGTTATATCAGCATTCAGTAGCAGAAAATACATGAGGTTCTATTATTAAGTGAATAGGCCTTCCAATGACTATAAGGGGTCAACTTACATGGTTTTTGCTGGAAGTGGATCTTATTGTCATCAATCTGCAATACTTTTGACCACAGCAATCCAGTCAATTTAGTTAGCTTTGCCTAATGATATTGTTATCTGTAATACTTTATTTAACTATTTTACGACTAGCCCAATGAAACAAATATCTTTATAATTGAAGATTTCTTCAAGATTGTCCCATGAGCAAAACACTTTTCCTAATAACCTTTTAGCTACTGTTACAACATCGTCTTTCTAGGATGGGAAAGTTTCTGTACAATCAGAAAACAATGCATTGAAAATGACAATTGAATGAAATCCCTCTATAAATGTTTAAGTGTCCCATCAGGTAGAAGAAATGTACCTGAAGGTTTCATTGTCTTCCAAGGATTATGGGTTTGGCAAACCAAACATTGGTCATAAGCCATTTTAGCAATTTAGAGCAGTCACCACACGCACAGACACACATATACACACATTTTTAGTTTGGGTTATTTTATCTTTCCCATGATGAGTCATAAAATGCAGGGCTTTTAATAGTGGAAGCTTTTTAGGACTCAGGAAGGACCAAGTGGCTGTCCAGGCTCTCCATGAGTCCATGTTTAACATTGGACTTATATCCCCTTAAATATTAATTTTGTTTCTTTAGTTCAAGTGCAAAGCATTATTTATTAAATGGCTTATTACAGGTAATTTGACTTGGACAATGGAGTTCATTCAAATTGCGTATTTAAACTATTTCACTATTGGCTGATTGAGCATGAAAATCTGGCAAAGTATTTTCTTGGTATTCAATTAATTCTCGTCCTGCTTGGGTTAGGAGTTTAAAAATCAGCCAGTCTCTTTATTAGAATTCTGGGAATTCCTTCCGAGTCCAAACGCTGTGATCCTGACGTTATCAGAAACCTGTAAAGGACCTGTCAAGGTCCTTTTCTGAACCTCCTTGAAGAAACAATACTCTAGGATTTGACTTGTTTGTGAAGAGTTTTCAGAAACTGCATCAAAATTAAGCAATTAACTTTGGTAAGGACTTAAAATGGTCATAGTTGAAGACACAACCAACAATGGAATTTTGTTATTTCTGTGGTCTACAATAATTTAACATAATGACCATAATTAGGAGTGATAGCATATACCAAGACATATCAGAATTTTAAGAATAAAGAGAATTTTGAAAGAGAAAATAAAAATATTGAAATATTTTAGAAGCTTCTGCATATTGATAGGCATCCCTGGATGGGACTAATTTGGGGGCTCCCATTTTCCAATATACTTAATAAAGTGAAGTGCTGTTTATTTGGAATGTGACACTGTGATTTTAAATCAACTTCAGTAAGACCTCACCATTTCTGTAAGCATTTGCTGCTTCTGGGGCCTAATAGTTACACACGTATAGGTAGGAGTAGCTGGAAAGTAGAGTACTCAGTTCTTCAGAAATCAAGAGTCCCATTTTTACCTTGAATTTTGGCTTTGGCTTTCAGTTCCTATGATCAACATAACCAATGATTTTTCCCTACCTAAGTGCACAAGAAAAAGAAACACGGGGAATAGCATATAAAAAATCCCTGCAAATTCCTGAAAGCTAGTTTGCACCCCCTGTAATATTGCCATTTACTGCCGTTTCTGTCTGACCTGGTCAGACATTTGAGGCCTCTAACCAGATCCATGCCAGTTAATTATCAGATCCAATCTGATCCTCGACCCAGTGCAGTTTCTATTATGACTTCTGAAACCAATTCAGATAAAAAATTGGCTTAAACAAACTTGAGAGAGCTCAAAACAC
>RJWJ010027437.1:7522-22302 GCA_004363605.1 Indri indri
GGTGGACTCTGGTAGAATGTGAAGTCACTGAGCAGTTTCTCCTTTAATGGCAATTTTTGCTGCTTCTATCCACCCAAACTCATTATAGCTTGCTCTCTGCAAGATATTCTTCAGAATTCTATTTACTCACTTCTCCTCACTTAATGTTGCTGCAGAGGGAAGAATTAGAAACTGTGGGGAGCTAGCCCAGATTGATCTTAGAAATCTCTGTCTTATTCTTTTGCGAGCTGTTCTTTATTTAACATTGCTTGAATATTTTTGTTTGCTTAGTTTAGTTCTTTTAACCTGTTTGTTGTTCATATTGTTAGGATTTTGGTTTTGTTATGCCATCCTAAACTGGAGTCCTCTGTATTTACTTAAACTGGTAACTTCAAGGCTGAAGTAAATGCTGTGAGTGACTCTTCTGAATTATGTTTCCTGTCATTTGCTAAAGAAAGACATTCATTTTTCAGGACAGTTGCTCTTACCTGCTGCTTGAGTGCCTCCAAAGATTCAAATTCCAATCTGGCTAGTTTCACCTGGATATGCCGTGGTTTATCAGGTATAGCAAATGCGAGTATAAACTTTAAAGCCAGGAGCGCATGCTGGAAACAAGAAAGAGTACATGTCAATGTGATACATTAGACCACATGTGCAAGGAAATAAATTGGTACCTAAGCAATATGGGGTCCTTTTCATTAATCTTGGGTAATTTCTAATTATTGGCCTGTGAAGTACCAAAGACCAACCGGGCCCATGACTTATATTTAGGCTACCCCACTGTGGCCCATTCAATAATTATTGACTTACTCTGCTTTATTCTTTTAAAATCAGTTATTCCTATAAATTGATATCATATGCTACTCTTAATGTTTTATCAAAAAATAAAGTTTATTCCAAAGTCTTCTACAAATTTTTTTCTGACTGTGCATTAACAATGTATCTTAGTGTATAATATTTGTAGAATTATTCCATTCTCTGCCCAAAAACATCCCTCTGTGTTGAGCTTTGGGTTGGGTTGTATGACGTGTACATGTGTCTCAAACGTAAGGTACCTTGAATCCTCTACATCCTCGATACTGTCTGGTGTAGTTTCTCTCATAACGTGATCATCAGTAAACACTGATTAATTGAATGATTAACCTCATGCTGCTGACTCCATGTAAGGTAGAGGAGGTACACAGAAATGTAGAGTGTATCCACTAGAACGTGGAAACTTAAAACTTGGCTATGTATTTCCCTTCCACACCAGCATCATAACAAGGTTCTCCATAATATATGGCATGAGATTTATAATTAAGCCAACAGTATTGTTTCCATTGGTAATCTTGCTCTTCGGATGTACAGTCTTAACCTATTGATGCTTCTCCAAACCTAGCATCATCTTGTGATCCAGGATCAACATCCACAGAAATCTCAACAACCAAAGGAATAAATCTGTCCTATGGTGACAGCATGAACTACTAAGGATTAAAAGCTGTGAGTTTTTAAAGGTAAGAAATAATTAAAAGGCATTAAAAAATCAATGAAAGAGATGGAATAGTTTTTAAGAAATGTTGCATTGAATTATTGACAGAAAAAGAAGACCGTTGGAAAAAATTAAATGAATTCCTTACTGTGATATTTTCAAGAGGACAACAGACAAATAACAAATGGATATCTCCTGAGAGAAGCGTGAAATAGTGAAGGAAATCAGCATGATGCCAGAGCAAGCAATAATTCAATCAGAAGACTTGAAAATCAGCAGAACCCCAGAGCAGGCCAGAGAGTGCCTGGTATTGACAAGAGACCTGGAGTAGACCAGGGACAGGCAGCCTTCATGTAAATGTGAATGCTATGATCAAAGATAACACTGGAAGATACTGATTGGGGGTCTTTAGTAGGAAAACAAGTAAATAATACAGCATGGATCAGATGATACCATATGCTGAAATTCTAAACTAAGTGAACCTGGATATAATCTCCAAAGATTAAGTGAATAATTCAGAAAGGGCTATACCGTGCCATTATTTCATTCCAAAAGAGTACTGAGATATAATTGTATATGAGGCAATCACTTCAGTGGAAATATCAGACAAGAAATAAATTAGTGGATAAAAACAAATCTTCCATACTTTTCAAAAACTGTGTGGCCCTAAGTTGCTGGAGCCCCATCATGCTCAAGTCACCGGCCCCTTTCCATCCCTCCTAATAAATCTGTACCCCTTTCTTCTTCCTCAGAGTCTTGGCAGAAGCTAAAAGACAAAATAAAACATCCTGACAAGGAAGGACATGCTTCTCTTGGAGGCAAGGCATCTGGAAAGTGTGTTAACTCTTTGGGAACCAGGACTGGCTATTGGGTGACTAAGCAAGGTTGCCACAGACCTAGGTGCTGTGGTTTCCATGTGAAATGTTTGTAAAACTCTCACAAATTTTAAAAAGTTGGTATTGATTAGATAATATTCATCAAAACAAGAGGCCATTTTAATGTTTAAACACTTACACAGCAACGTGAGTAATTTTATGAGTAATTCTCTGTAGTTTATTTTTCTAAAATTATAACATCTTCACAATGGTTTTCTTTGGATGATGGCACTATGGGTGATCTCTTGATCTTTAGTCTTTAATGGTTATGAGTTACTTACATAAAGGGGGAAAAAATCTTACATAAAAACAAACACAGGAATTCCTCACTTAAAAAACAAATTACACATGCCCTGCCAGGCTCCTAAGCCCACCTGGTCATGATTGCTCATTTGCCCAGTAAACAGACCAAAATCAGACAAAAGGAAGCTCTGAGAACTTTGCTTTTTTAACTGGAGACCAAGAATAAAAGAAGCTGGGAAAGTAGTCATTTTGTATTCATTCACACTGCAAATATTAAACAGCACTTATGCAGGGCCAGACTGCTTAGATGGTGGCCTTTGTCCATCACTTCCTAACCTCCCCAATCTGTCATACTGGTCTTTCTCCTACTTTGCTAAACTCCCAGAAGTTTCACCAATTATAGGTTTATTTGCTTTAATACACATCTTCTGTAAAAAATGAAAACACCCCTGGGAAGGTTAAGGAGCATCAACCATTCATAGATATTAGTTAATTAATTTAATTAGCTGGTACTAGCAAATTCTTTCTCTCTGTCCTCCATTCCTTGGCAAATAAAACTGAATACTCAGGAGTGGGGCGGGAAGACACCGTAGCAGAGATACAAGCAGCTTCAGCAGCAGGGGACCAGTTTCAAGGAAGAGGGGTAAAGAGAAGCAGAAAGGAACTAATGTTATCTCCATGGTCAGGAAAGGGTACATCAGACTTTCCCTATCCTCATCCCCTTCTTACTGGCTTCTTCTCCCCGGGAACTAGAATTCAAGTCGAGCATCATAATGGATTAAATAAGCTTCTGTAGTCTAGCCTGGCAACCTAAATAACATTTATAGCACTGTATTTCTTAGGGTCAATTTTTTGGATATTATTTATATTTTCCATATAGCAATTCTGTTCCAAGGCTGAGAACAGCTTTATGCTAACAGATCTGAGAAAAAAAATTGTAAAAAGCATTCAGCCATTTTGATGTTTATCTAAATAAAAGAAAACCTAAGATGAAATAGAAATCTACTTATATTTGAAGAAAAATACACTCATAATGAAGAGTTGGGTGGAAGGAGCCTGTCAATGAAAAGTGAAGGTATTTTACGGGCCATGATTGTGATTCTTCACCAACAGTTCTCTTTTAAACTAAAACTTGGAAAATTATATCCTAAATAATGTAAGGGAGAAAAGAAACAGTAGGGGGTAGGGTGGGGAGATGGGCAGAATTTTTAAACCAATAAATACAAAGAAGTTGGCTTCTCACAACAGTATGCTTTAAGCAATGATTATAGGATGTCTCACTAGGGAAAGGGAAAAAGAACAGGACCAGAGAAAATTAGCACTCAGAGAAGCTAAATGTTTTCCAGTGCCAGTGGTAAAGTACTGCCTGCTCTGCTATCAGAGTATTGCTCACCTTTGGTCATGGCAGGGCTGTCAAACCCTGGGAATCTCATGCCAGGTGCACAGAGAGTGAGTGAAACCATTTTATTCTGCAAAAACTAGAAAACTCGTGATATGATCAGCAGTAGCAGCTGTGTTTTGTAGCAATGTGTCCCCAACCCTGTCTCTTATGAAACAGAAAATGCAAATTAGAGTTGAATTCTTATAATTCTGAAAAACCAATTTGATTCCTACAGCGGTGTGTCTGCAGTGTTACCTCTTTCCATTCAGAACCCAGCCACAAGTGAACAAAAGAACTCCTTCAAAAAAGTATCCTCTGTTGATTACCAGACAAATAGCATGCCAAATGTCAATTAATAAAAATGACTAATGGAGCAGAGATTGAAAAAATATTACGGAATTAGGCTCTTAAGAAAACAACCTCGGGGATTGTCATTTTAAGATGGTAGACCAAGCATGAACAGCTACTTCTTCCACCTCCCAAGGGTACCCTGAAATGACAGAAATATATATTCTAAAAGAAACAAGACTGGAAAACAAGAGAAGTTGCCAGAACTTCTGAGGACAGGACCAATGAAGTGAAAAGTGTAGCTCAAATCACCTGAGACAAACGCAGGTCCTCCCAAAGAAGCTCCAGAGAGGGGCCAATGTCAGATTTAACTCTACAAAAGGAAAAGATTGGGCGTGGGAGTCAGCACTAAAGTAAATGCATTAAAGAACAGTCTCCAGAAAAGCTGGGGCCATGGAGCCCTTTTTTATGCCACCTTGTAACAAAGTGGCTAGAGGTTCTACTCTTGCCCTAAAGTGAGAGATCTGCCCTTAAAGCAAGTGATCTGCTGGGAGAGCTCCTCATGTGAGGCTGCTGGGTTCAAGAGAGAAGCAAAGCAGAACCCAAGGTCATGCCAGACTCCCATTAAAGCTCAAAGGAAAGAACAGCTGCATTGAAATGGGTAAGAAAAGCCACTGCATTTCACCTGTGGCAACTCTTCCCCCAAGCCAGCACAACTTGGCGTGACTAGGAGAAAATATCCGACTTGTGATTTCTTGCTTGGGAGGGAAAAAGAAAGTGGAATGTAAGCCCAATGTTCTACCTTTTCCGGGGGCTGTCTCAGGGACTAATTTCTGTCTCCCCAGACTGGGAGGGCATAGGAACCACTATATTTTGAATGTATGGGGGTTGCTGAGAACAAAGAAGAGGTTGGCACTTGTTGTAGCACCAGAGAACTTGCAGTACTGTGGACAGACAACAGAAGCAGCAAGAGATTATGAACTTCTAACAAAGAAACTTGCAAATTTTCTAATCGGGAAATTATACGCATAGGCCAAGAGATGACACCCACCAGAAAATGCTTGAGAGGCCCTCTGATTCTCTAGCCAGGCTGACTGGTGAAGGTCCTCCTCCTAGTAGTATAAATCTAGTCTATAATGACAAGGAGATGTGATAATAATGGCTGAAAATTTCCCAAATCTGAGGAAGGAAATGGACATCTAAATTCAAGAAGCTGAGAGGAATTCCTAGAATTCTAGTTTGATTTCAAAAGCAAAAGGAAAACTGGAAAATCCATGAATTATGGAAATTAATCAATAAACTCTTAAACAACCAATGGCTCAAAGACAAAAGCACAAAGGAAATTAGAAAATATCTTAAAGCAAATGAAAACAAAAACACAACATACCAAAACTTATTGGATGTACCAACAGCAATACTAAAAGGGAAGTTTATAGTGGTAAATGCTACATTATAAAAGAAGAATGATCTCAAGTCAATAACCTAACTTTATACCTCAAGGAGCTACAAAAAGAAAAAACTAAACCCAAAATTATCAGAAGGAAGGAAATAATAGAGATTAGAACAGAAATAAATAAAATAGAGAATAGAAAAACAATAGTGAAAAAAATCAACAAAACTAACAGTTGGTCTTTTGAAATCTATAAAATTGACAAAGCAGGACTATGAAGAAAAAGAAGACTCATAAACTCACATACTGAAAATCAGAAATGAAACAAAAGACATTATAACTCATGCCACAGAAATAAAAAGGATTATAAGAGACTACTATGAACAATTACATACCAACAAACTGGATAAACTAGAAGAAATGGATAAATTTCTAGAAACATCAACCTACCATGACTGAATCATGAAGAAAAAAAATCTGAACAGAATTATACTAGTAAGCAGATTGAACCAGTAACCAAAAACCTCCAACAAAGAAAAGCTCAGGATCAGAGAGCTTCATGGGTGAATTCTACCAAACATTTAAAGAATTAACAGCAATGCTTCCCAGATTCTTCCAAAAAACAGAAAAGATGGCAATACTTCCAAACTCATTTTAAGGCACCAACATTACTGTGATGCTAAAACCAGACAAACATACAACAGGAAAACTACAGACCAATATCCTTAATCAATACTGATGCAAAATCCTCAACAAAATACTAGCAAACCAAATTCAACAATACATTAAAAAGAAATTATACACCATGACCAAGTGGAATTTATTCCTGAAATACAAAGATGGAATGACATACAAAAATCAATCAAAACAATATACCACATTAACAGAATGAAGGACAACCATATGATCATTTTGACTGATGCAGAAAAAGTATATGACAAAATTTAATTTTCATGATAAAAACACTCAATAAACTAGGAGTAGAAAGAAATTACCTAAACATAATAAAGGCCACATATGAAAAAGCCCAGAGCTAACATCATACTAAACAGTGAAAAACTGAAAGCTTTTCCTCTAAGATCAGAAACATGGCAAGGAATGCTTACTTTTGCCAATTTTATTCAACATAGTCCTGGAAGTCCTAGCCAGAGCAATTAAGGGAACAAAAAAAAAAAAAAAAAAAAAAAAAAAAAAAAAAAAAAAAAAAAAAAAAAAAAAAAAAAAAAAAAAAAAAAAAAAAAAAAAAAAAAAAAAAAAAAAAAAAAAAAAAAAAAAGGAAAAACAAAAGGAATAAAAGGCATTCAAATCGGAAAGGAAGTAGTAAGATTATTTGTTTGCAGACTGCATAATCTTAAATGTAGAAAACTCTAATTACACACACACACACACACACACACACACACACACACACACACACCCATTAGAACTAATAAATGAATTCAGCAAAGTTATGCATACAGAATCAACACAAAAAAATCAGTTATATTTGTACACACTAACAATCAACAATCTGAAAAGGAAATAAGGAAACAATTCTTTTTATAATAGCATCAAAAAGAAAATACTGACAAATTTATCCAAGGAGGTGAAAGACCTGTACACTGAAAACTACAAAACATTGCTTCAAGAAATTAAAGAAGATACAAATATAAATAGAAAGATATCCTGTGTTCATGTACTGTACTAGAAGACTTCATATTGTTAAAATGTCTGTATTACCCAAAGTAATCTATAGATTCAATGCAATTCCTATCGGAAAAGATTCTCTTAGTTTAGAAGAGGACCGGAAAACTTCTCAAGAGCCACACAGTAAATATTTTAGGCTTTGCACAGTCTCTGTCACAACTAATCAACTCTGCCCCTCCTTGTACCATGAAAAGCAGCCAGAGAATACATAACCAAACGGCTGTGGCCAGGTGCCAGTACTATATTAATAGGTGGCAGGAGGATTTGGTCCTGTGGCTGGAGTTTGATGTCTTTTGGTATCCAGTGTGCAGAAAGACTAAGAACTCTAATTATTTAATCAATTGGTTAATTCATATGAATATCTGTTAAAAGATAAAGTATCACAGAATTTGTGTCTGTTTCAATAACATAATGACTGGGACTCTTCTTTGGAGTTCACAAGGAGGCTTCTCACAGTGTCTTCAGGCCCTACCCCTGGTGGGTGGCCCGAGAAAAGTCCTTCAGGGCAGGGCAGCACCTGTGATCCGGCACTCTGTGCTCCAGACCACGCGCCACTCCTGGTGCACTGAGGATCCGCACAGGGAGTGACATGGCAAAGCGCCTGGGGCCTCAGGGCTGTCCGCATGGACTATTTCCCAAGATCAGTCAAGTGAATGAGGAGTTGCGCTTCAAAGGTTAATGGAAAGCAGAAATCTAAAAGAAGTGTGCAGGAGAGAAAGCACTGGGAAAATGTTAGGAGAGTCAAAATAACGAGAGAGATAAGAGCAACCGATTACTATAAAAGCATGAAAAGTTTTTTAGTTCCTCCTCTATCCCACCACTTACTAGAATAGAGGTTTGAAAAAAAAACTCCAATTAGACCAAATGAATAGAAGGAAATAATTTAAAAGGTTACAAATAAATTAAACTGTATCGCCTCATCGTCTCTTCCCTTTAAAATATAATCTCCACTGCAGGGACCTGCTAACAAAGAGGCTGGTTACAGATGAAGGATATCAAATGAGGGGGCTGTCATTTGTCACTGGGGTAGGAAATCTCACTTTCAGGCTTTGCAAGCCCTGTGTCACCAAAGAACACATCTTATGTAGCCTTAAAGCAATTTACATGTGTAAAGTTTGTTTTCCTCCCATTCAGAGCCATATTTCATGCATAAAGCAGTTTCTAGGCCAGATGTGATGATGGCAAAAAGAAGTGAAATCTGTAGAAGAGTTATGTTTTATTTGGAGCTTGCTTTGTTTTTTCAGTAATTATTTTGATCACTTGACAAGTAAAAAAACCAAGCAACGCTTAATAACTGTGTGTCCAGAAATATTCTCTAAGGCCTAGAAGCAGTGATAGCCAAAGACTATGATTTCGTTTTACTGTATACTTACTTCATTTGTTTTAATTGTACCATCAAGTAAGAACTTTCAGTCACAGTGAAGAAACACACACTTGTGTTCCCTAGATCATTAGCCACAAGGCTACACGTAGTGCTCCCACGGCCACCTGAGGGCAGTGGCTCTACAACAGTGCAAGGCCAGACAGTGGACATCATGAAGCCACCTGATATGGCCATGGTGAGGAGGGTGGCATTCAGGAGACTCCAGGCGGTGGAGTCTTGTAGGAAATGGAGTTGCTGCTTCCTCTGAGGTACAATTCAGGGCCAACTTAATGGTCCCTTACCTCCTGGCCTCCCAAAACACTATTTATATTCAAAAATATACAGGCATAGTGAACACTGGAGGAATCTGAAGTTGAAGTCTGAAGGTACAAGGGTGGTGGGGAGCCCAAGCCACAGGTGCAAGAGGGGAGGGGAGTTCTTCTCCCTTCACTGTGGTGATGGCAGGATTTGTTCACAGGCCTTTGGCACATATGTGACATGAGGCTGTAACCCCAGGATGGCTCTTTGTTCATGGACTTTGTCTCCCTCCCTGTAAGTTTTTTGTTTTCTTTCTAGGTTTTTGTTTGGCCATATTTAATAACACTACATTAAATTCCAACTGTGAAGTAAAGATACCTGGTATTTTCTTTGACACTATTGGGCAAAAAGTCTATCCTGTCTCCTTGGTTCTACCTGCCTGCTTTGGCCCAGCATGAATTTTCCAAGGCCCTATCTGGACTTGGCCTCTGAAACGTGCCCTCTCTGGGACCAGGGTTCCTGTCAGGTTCATGTTTCTTCCTCTTCCCCTAGGTTATTGTCTTTACTCTTAACACACTACAAACTGCTGGATAGTGATATCTGCTGCCATGTCAGCAATGCAAAGATTTTAGAGCTAAAAGATTCTTAGAGGCTAATTAAAATTAATCGCTTCAAGGGGGAAAAAACAGTGACCTTCAGGGACTACATGGCAGGGCTGGACACAAAGTCCTAGTTCTTCATTCTACACAATGCTGTTTCTGCCCACAGTGCCTTTCCTGGTGACACTGGATGAATGGTGACTACGGGAAAGCACGAGTTTGGAAGGCAGGTAGATCTATGTTCCGACACCTCCTGCAGGACACGGTGTAGCTTTGTGAGCCATCTGAGCCTCCCTTTCCTCATGGGGGACTGCAACGTGCCCACTGTAATGCCTGATAGCGTGGATAAAAACATGCTAATCTCTAAAATTACTATGTTACAATTTTGTCAAATTGGTCTCTCTGACCACCTTCAACTCTGTTTGGGCCTCCAAATCTTAGAGGCAGCAATGAACTATCAGTGATTCTTTTGAAGAAAGAAATTACTGCAAAGAATGTTCACGTCCTTTAATGGAACTTCCTAAGAATCAGATGATATCTGTTTATAATGAAAAGACAAAGCACCTCTCTTCCTTTCATAAGTCTTTATTCTAATCCAGCTAACACTGGTCATCCATATACATAAATGTTCTGCCAGAAGCCAAAGTGTCACTCTCTACAGTTTTAGAAGTGCCTCTGAACAAATGTTTCTAGCCAAAATATGCTTCTAAGTTCAGAACTTGTGCCAGGAAATCATGGGCTTTACATCTCAGGCATCAACCACACCAGTGGCATCAGCTGACTGATTACCTGGGTGATGAATGACAAGAAGGTCCTAAACTGAACCTCAGATTCATTATCATGGGTAAATCTGCTCTGCACAGAAGAAAAGCATGAAAGACTGGGAGAGGGTGTGTGCACTAGGGTTCTGCCTACCCCAGTGTGGACCTTTCACTACGGCTGTCATTGACCAAATACATAGTTTGCTTATTGAAACATTCTGTTTAAAATGTTTCCCTGAAGTATAATTTAGCATATTTACTACTGAACATATGCTTCGATTTACTATTTCTGTAACTGGCAAATTTATACAAAACTAAATAAAATCTCTTCAAAAAAGACATTTGAGCATTTCTTATTTCAGACCCAACATGGAAAAAGCTTGGAAGTTGTTGTTCCTCTCAATACAACAAGAAAAAGCTGGACAAATTGCAAATCAAAACTTTTCCTGAACCCATCTGAGAGCTGAGGGCAAACCATCCTCCAAAATTGGGAGAGACAGACACATCCAGAGAAATACAGCAACCAAAATATGCTTCGCTGCAACAGAAGCTGCTGGTCGCAAAAACTCGCGGGAACACTTACACGGTCACTTTGATGAATTGCTGGTGGCTGCGTGTGGACTACCATCAGTGAGAACCTGTCTTGGGGGCCCCCACACTTTCACAGGCTTTCCTTGCAGGTTCTGAAGGTCAGGATACAAGAAGGATCCCCTTGTGGGTCTTGTGGGGGTGGGGACAGGGAGAGGAAGAGTGGCTGTTAAGAAGTACTATTCAGAGACTTCTCCATAACAAAGGCTCACTTTCCAGGAGGAAGGACTTTTCCAGGGCACAATTCTGAAACTAGATTACAGATGGAGAAAGGAAATCTGTCCCCTACTCCAGCCCCTTCCAGCCTTCCTATTTCACTTAGGGGGAAAAAACGAAACAACATGAAATGGAGTCGACACCAGTCAGGGCTTCAAAGAAAAAGATCAGGAACACCGCAGCCAGGAGAGAGTAGGAGACAGGCAGAAAAAGCTATACCACTGGACGAGCAGCTGTGGAGGTCACAGTCCTGTCTTGAAACACAGCCCCACTAAAAGACAGATTTAGGCTGGGTGTGGTGGCTCACGCCTGTGATCCTACCACTTTGGGAGGCTGAGGAGGGAGGATTGCTTGAGGTGAGGAGATCAAGACCAGGCTGAGCAACATAGTGAGACCCCATCTCTACAAAAAAATAAAAAAATTAGCTGGGTGTGGTGGTGCACACCTGTAGTGCTGGCTCTTCAGGAGGCTGAGGCAGAAGGATTGCTCAGGCCCAGGAGTTTGAGGTTGCAGTGAGCTGTAATGACGCCACTACACTCTAGCCCAGGCAACAGAGCAAGACCCTGTCTCAAAAAAACAACAAACCCCCCATTTAATCAAAAGATTATAGAATTTTTCCCCTCCGCAACACCTTATCACCACACCACCAGGGTTCCAGGATCACAACAGTGGATTACAGCTGAGAGAGCTGCAAGACACAGACACTCTCTCAGGAGGAGAATATAGGGAAGCCCAAAGTAAAGGAGAGACAAAAACAAGGGCACTAGAGAAATTTAAAGCCTCTGGTACCTATAGCTAAAATAAATGTTAACTACAGCCCAACTTCTAGCCAGATCAACATAAATCCTCACGCTAAATGCCTATTTCCCTTAGCTGTTATTACCTGCTGCAGTATGTCTGGCTTTCAACGACAAATCGTAAGACAAGAAAAACACATGTGGAAGAGAAGAAGAAATAAAAGAAAACCATAAGAACTAATACATAATAGATTTTGTAATTTCTGACAGGGAATTTCAAATAACCATAATTAATATGTTAAGGACTCCAATGGTAAAAGCAGATAAAATGCAAGAACAGGTAGATAATGTAAGCAGAGAGATGAAAAATCTAAGAAACAATCAAAAGGAAATTCTAGAAATTAAAAACATTGTAACAGAAATGAAAAATGCTTTGATAGGCTCATCAGTAGACTGCACACAGTGATCCAGGAAAAATCAGTGATCTTGAAGACAGGTCACAAGAAACATCCCAAACTGAAAAGCAGAGAGAGAGAAAAAAAAAAAAAAACAGAAAAAAATATCCAACAACTGTGGGATAATATCGTACAGCGCAATATATGCATAATTGCAATACCAGAAGAAGAATAGAGAGAACAGAGCAGAAAAAAATATTTCAAATAATTATGGCTAAAAACTGTCCAAAATTAATGACATACCAAATCACAGATCTAGGAAGCTCATAAAACAGCAAGCTGAATAAATACCACAAAACCTATATCTAAGCATATATTTGAACTGCAGAAAAATAAAGACAATGATGAAATCTTGAGAGAAGCCAGAGGAGGGGAAAACACCTACCTACAGAAGAATAAAGGTAAGAATTATAGCAGACTTTTCATCAGAAACCATGCAAGCAACAAGAGAATCAAGTGAAATATTTAAAGTGTTGAATGAAAACCTCACCAAACCAGAATTTATATCCAGGGAAATTATCTTTCAAAGATAAAGGAGAAATAAAGATTTTCTAGATGACAGGGGAAAGAGAGAGAGGGACAGGGGGCGGAGGAGGAAGAGAGGGAGGGGGAGGGGGGAGAGGAGAGGGGAGGGGAAGGGGGAGAGAAAATGGGTGAGAATGAATATGCATTGTGCAAGACCTGCAAGAAATGTTAAAAAGTAGTTCTTCAGGCAGGACTGGAAAATGAACTTCATCTATAACAAGAAAGGAAGAGTGTCAGAGATGGAATGAGTAAAGGTAAAATAAACAAATACTTTAATCATTTTTAATTGATCTAAAAGATAACTGTTTAAGGCTATAATAGTAATGCTATATTGGGTGATCATAGCACATAAATGAAATAAATAACAATGTCATAATGATAAGGTGGAGAAATTGGAAATAGTTTGTTATAAGGTACCTGCACTACATGTAAAATGATATTATGTTCTCTGATCAGTTAAAAATGTATATTTTAAATTCTATGGGAATCATTAATTTTTTTAAAAAGTATAATTGATAAGCTACGAGAAGAGAGAAAATGGACTCATACAAAATGTTTAAGTAAAAACCACAGAAGGCAGGGAAAATACAGAACAAATGCAACAAATAGAAAGTTATTTAATAAAAACACAGTAGATATTAATCCAGTTATGTCAATAATCGTTTTAAGGAGCCAAGATGGTGAACGAGAAAAGCTGCCAGTCAGAGTGTCTCTGCAAAAAAGACAGATTTTAGAAGAAAGTGAAAAAAATAAACTAGCAGAAAAACATAGATCGGGTGAGGGTCAGAAGGAAGGGTGCCTGAAACCACAGGAGACTCCACGGGAAGACGTTGCGGAGGAGAACTGGAAGGATAAAGGTCCCCAAGAGGCTTGGAGACCAGCAACAAGGGTAGGTGGAGAAGGTAACTTTCCCCTCCCTTGCATCTCGGACTGTTGGTGGGCTCCTGAGCGGTTGGAGAGACCTGCCAACACCAGCCCAGAGACGGCTGCTGCCGGTGAGCAGTGGCCTCTTGCGGATAGGGCACCAGGCTCCCAGCTCCCTCGGGGCACCTCCCCAGGCACAGACCCGAGCCTATCGGCAGACGCCATATTCCTCCATTCTCTCCTTCCCCTTCCCTACCCGTAGGTGCCCAGAGAGACAATTTAGCCATCACATGCAGGCATCTCCAAGGAATGGGACCTTTCCTTTTGGGGCCCTACAGCAGACTGAGGGGTACTCAGACTGCGAGCTAACTACTCGCCAGTCCTCCCAGGTGCTGCTTGCCTGGGGACTCCAGGAGAACAGGGCAAATCCCGAGGTGAAGTGAAATCGATCCAGCTTGGGCACCCTGTAGATGATTCGACACCAGCACCCCTCCCCCTGGCAGGGTCAGGGACTGATCTCCAGGGCCCAGGGGACAGGCCTGCAGACCAGACCCCATACACCCAGGTCACGATCGCACTGCCCCAGGGCACAGAAGGGAGATCTGTGAAAGAGCCTACTGAGGAGTGTGCACCTTCAGGGTCAGATCAGCCCAGAAGAGGGCTGTGCACCCAGCTCAGGCTGGGACCCTGGGTAGGGAACCTCCTGGCCCACGTCACATCCAGGGGAGATCCATTGGCCTGAGGTCCTGCTTGCTGGCAGAGGCCTGGGAGAGGCCACGGAGTGGGGAAGGGTGGAGGAGAGCCAGACCTGCTCTAGAGTTTGGGCCTCGGACAGTCCCAACCCCCAAGCCCAGATGTTTCACCTGAGTGGAGCCACTTCAGCCCCTCCCAGCAGCTTTGCACAGAAGCAAAGAACAGACCTTTGACCCCTGCTAACAGCATTTGTGGAGCCTAAGGGCAGGCTTACCCAACCCAGCCCCTCCCAGACTCACTCCTGGACCTGCCCCCACTGAAGTGGAGAATAAGGACACGCCTGGAAGTCCCAGGGCCCCACCCACCTCCTGAGGCACAAGAGGGCCTCTCCAGAGGAACAAGAGCTGGCTA